>DWIY01000808.1:0-11588 GCA_018248615.1 Erynnis brizo brizo
CTGTTTCATTCAAATACATATCGAGTTCTCTGTTACTCACGCGCGAGCGCGTTGCTTGTTCTCGTTCGAAAACCGAAATCTATATACTGCCGTAATGCTCAGTCCAATATCAGTCAGTCGAGTATCGTCGTAGATTTTTGAACGCGATATCATGTGCGCCAATATATAGTTGATGCCGATATCCGAATATATAGTTTGTGCGTCGGACGATATATAGATATTGGATATTGTATCAATATATAGATATTGTAACTATATACGATTTGTATCGCCCACTCCTAGTTCGCAGTAAATTGTACACAAAATTTTCGCTTCACGTATTAATATTATAAGATAGTCCTCACAATTTCTGCCGCTATATTAATTCAATCCGTCGAATTCTTAATACAATTCCAGCATCTGTAATCGTGTTTTCTTTTTTTTGTCTAATGATCATAACTTTTTCAGAACAACCCAAAGTTTGTGAAGTGAACAAGTTTGCAATGTGTAATGGTCCGTATTCATCGTCTCCGGCAATTTCACGCGTAGATGAACTCGAATCTATATTCCTTTCTACAAGTTTGTGCTTGTTAATAGTTGGTGTTTTCATACCAATTTCTTAGAAAACGTCCAGGGGGCACCAAGTTCTGTTAATAACTTTCATTTTATTCATTCGTCATTTCTTTTGGTTCTTAAATTTATTCAATTTGTTCTATAATTATAATTGCTAAAGTTTGTGAGGATGGGATTTTGTTAGGTGTTAATGTCGACTCAAATACGCCATAATGTTTTTGGATATTTGACACTACATTAACTATTCTATAAAGTTGCTAACCAAGAGTAAGATATACAATGCTTTGTATCTCTCCTTTATTACACTAAATTTCAAAATCCATTGAAGCAAGTTGCCGGCAGAAGCTACACTTTGGATTTTTACCCAACATATAATAGGTGCTAACCAGGAGTAAGATATCCTTTCATCTCTCCCTCGACCAGATTTTAAAAATCCACTCAAAGTAAGTTGCCGGCAGAAGCCAGTACTATACACAATGGAATATTACCCATACAGCAATAAGTAGTAATATCATAGGTTCGTATGTATAAAATGATAACGTCTCTTGTCAAGTCTAGCCCACTGCCCACATGTACGTACAATAATGAGAGGCGTGGGACGCCCAAACCATACCGACTCCTCATCATACTCTTCCGCAAATTTGGCCTTTATTGCTTCACACAGGACGAACACCTTAAAATTATTTTTGAGATCATCTTACCATTAGCGATTAGGATTAAGCATATAAAAAAGTTCATCTACATACATAAATGCCAAACTGTACACAATAAGCCCTATTGACATTCGGAAGAAGTGATGAAGATTTACATTACGATAAAATAATAAAACAGATAAATTATAGGAAAACGGAATAATCGACAATAAAACCAAGAAATCACCCCAAACGACCTCAGTAACACAAATGACACACATAAATACATCACTCGATACCTAATCGAGTAATCTCACACAAATGGAGCCCTCATAAATTCCGTTGTCCATTGATTAAATCGATTATCCTCGTCTTGTCACTGATGAGAGACGTTTCCTCCTCAAACTGGTGGGCGGGCAATATATGGCGCGACGAGTTAATTGAATGTGGCTAAGGCACTGTAACGGTGAAGAAAGCAGGAGTAGCGGGAACGTGCACAAAAAGCGAAGTACAGGAAGGATTTATTCCAATTACACCAGTCGAAGGGTCAATTAACGTTCTACGCTTCCTTTCACGGGTTCAAAGAGGCTTCGATAATGAGTTCCACGAAAAATATTGGTGGCCCAAATACGCACCTTGCGGCAGCCGTGTTTTTCCAACATTTTCATTTTAATAATCCGATCTACTCGTAGCAGGTAAGAAAACACTCTGGCGAAAAATCTTAATAAAAAAATTACAGTATTTTTAAAGAAATATTGGGTTGAAAAAATAAGGAAGAAATTTTACTTACGCATGCTTCTGCAGGCACTTGTATTTTAATAACACTAGTGATTTAATAGGATGGCTGAAGTCATGTATTAGAATCAAAAAATCAATCAGAATGCGAAATAGAATTTGTTCTTGAATATTGTTTTCCAATAATGTAATCATGGTAGAAAAGGCTGTGCAGGTAGGTTTACAACATTAATGGACTATTTGCTATTAACCTTTATCACGATGGAATATGTTGCAACTTGCAATAATTGACACCTTTTGAGAGCGACCGGCTTGACACGATTGGCTAGCTTTCGCTCGTATAAAAACTTGACTAGGGCACGTTGACGTTGAAAACCATTGTACAACATTGAAAAGGGTTCGTTACTTAGCAATGAAACTTAGAAAACATATTAAGAAGTATTATAATTTATTAATCAGTGCTCGAGCATGAACTGACGCAGTTTCTGATAATTGAAGACATGAAACAGAAGATATGAAGACAGACTGACACAAAGTTTTATAATTTCTCTAAGGACTGATATATGACGTACTAATGACTGACATTTACTATACAAATACCTTGACGAAAGTGTTCATGCTCTCGGCCCAGCTTGTAATAAAGCACCAACTATAACAGTAGAAGCTGAAAATGTTCTGCAGAACACTACGCTGATTAAATTTTAAATCTCAACGAAAATTGCAACGCATTTTTATTGGCAACAAAATCTTAAGCCAAGAAACTGCAAAACGATCCAAGGAAGCGCAAAACCACAAAGTACCGGCCGTTTTAAAGTCTGCAAAAAGTGCAATCTTCCTTTTCGTGTGTCCAAACATTCCAAAACAGGTTTACGAGCAATTTATGCGGCCGTTGGGCTTATTAGCATTGCAAGAGTTCGTATGTTTGTGCCTCGTCTCGGCGAATGTTTTGAAAACCCGCTTTCGGGAGATCTTGCACCTTTCGGCTGCCGCGGGTTAATTGATCTTGTATTTCAGCGGTCGATATCCAGGCCACGCTGTCTCCGTTCGTTCCTTTCATCGTCATCATATTTTTGTTGGCTTCATAAACATTATCATTATAAGTTCTGTAAGATAACATAATACGTAAAAACAGTTCCAGAAAGTCATACACAGAGGAAGGACGTAAGTGCCCTAGAATTTAAAAAGGTCAGGATTTTGTGAAATCGCATATAGTTGCAGGAATCGGACACACGTGGTCTAGCTACACTCCAGATCAGAAACTGGAGGAATCTATGGATTAAATCCAAGGCACTATCTCAACCTGTGAGGAAACTTGTATGCCTGAGAGTTCACAAACACATGGTTCTCAGACGCATGTCAAGTCTACCAACCCACGAGCTTGGCATAATGCCAAGGTGGTCGACTAAAACCTACATCCTTCTCATTGTGACAGGAGACCCGACTCTGCAGGGGCTCGATAATGGGTAACAGACAGACGGACAGACAAATCTCAACAAGCTCAACAATCAGGGATCTGAATCAAATGTTACACCTTGTGTGCAGTTTGCATTAAAACATCTTACACAATCAGCACTCGTTAGGCGCGCAAACGAGACTGAAACACAATCGTGTCAAGAGACCGAGATGCGATTCTATTTTCGCAGCGAGTGTCGTGTGTCGCTGGATGCATGAATGGAATGATCCCCCGGAGACTCAGCGCTCTCAGAGGTGTTGACGCATCGAGATCATCAACTATCGAGATATTATTATGAAATGGTAGTGGACAATCTTTGCTTTATGAGACATTGATTCATACATGCACGATAGTTTATCAGCTTATAGGTTTAAGGCTTAAGTTATTATTTTAAACTCAGTAGTTTTTAAAACTTGATATGGAGAGGGTAGAAAAGTATCCTAACAACATATTAAACAAGGTTATAAACTACGGGTACATCAAATTTCATCTTGATGAATTGTCTCATACATTTATACGCGCTTTGAATATTTTCTCTGAATCTTGTTTTTGCAACAGGATGCACTTATTGCTTTGTTGGCTCATCTCCAAATGCACTTAGTGAAATTCTTTTTAAGCATTCATAAATATGGGTGCTTGCTTTGTAAATATTACCATCTGAATCATTCATTACATTACAATTTTGCTTTTTATACAGCTCAGACTTAATTAGCTACGTTGAAATATGTTCTTAATTTCCTTCATAAATTACCAGGAAAGCGGTTGCTTCAAATTAAAACATAATATGAATCAATCAATTATGCTTTTAGGCAATTTATTTTAATTTTCTCGTTTCGTTTTGCTAAATATTATAAAAAAATTAAACATCATATAATATTATAGAAAAATTGACTTTTTACATTGACGAGTGTTTGGTGTTTTTGCTTTATCCTATTACTACATACCTAAATGGTATTTATGAGGATGGATGGATGGATGTTTGTTGCTCTTTCACGCAAAAAAAGCCGGAACAGATTTAGATTAAATTTGATACACAGGTAGATTAAAGCCTGAATTAACATATGGGATACTTTTTATGTTTTTATGTCTCTCTCTTTTTCTGGGTCAAATTCGTAGGTCAACGTGGACGATGTCGTGGGCGGAAGCTAGCTCCCCACATATGGCATTACACGATCTTTCACCAACTCTGTGCACAAACTAAATGTAACAACCCTTATTGTTGAAACAAACGGACAATTTTGTGCTATTGAATAGAGCCACGACTCGTTTCAGCACAAGCCATTATTCCATTAGGCGTCGTTGTAATTGGCACTAATTGGCTAGCGAATGAAGATCAAACGCCTAATCGCGGTGGGGAGGCACGCTCCGACCATTTGCTGTACCGCAAATAGTCGGATCGCTCAGTAGTTATATTTCATGGGCAATCAACAATTGATATTTGAATTCCATGTTTGTTTGTCATGAGTTGTTTGAGGGGTTTTTCTTATTTACAATTACCTGCTGCTTTAAGTTCAGAAATGGTTACATCGTTTTAGTTCCCATGTCTTTAATCCAACAATGACCGGACCAATGGACGGTAGGCTCTCCTCCTTTTATGGATGTAGGCCTTAATGCCTTAAAATGCCTTTGAAAACATTATGGAAAACTCTCAAGCGTGCCGGTTTCCGCACGATTTTTTTCTTCACCGTTACAGCAAGTGATAGTTACTTTTATACTCTTAATAGTTAATTTTACTCTATCAAGGTCTTAAATGTCAAGATTGGTTAAAACAGTTGATGCTTTGCATGTACTGCTGTTAATTTTAAATGTTTACTATATCATGAGCTTACAATGTGCCTGGTTGACTGTTGATTGCTAAAGTCTTGCGTGTTCCTTTGTTAATTTTAAATGGTTAATTTTAAACAGCGCATTATCGCGTCTCACTTCATGAGTAATGTGGGTAATTTTTATTCCTGCCTCGAAGCGTTCCAGTTTATCAACAACGTTATCAGTGGTTCCGTGGCGCCTTGAATGGTCGATGTCTTGGTTGTTGTGTATGTTGTGTGACTCACGGATATTATGTGTGTTGTGGATTTCGTCTTACAATGTTATCTTTGGTGTTACAACGAGGATTATTTGTTTTAGGTAGAATTCGCACAGGCTATTGGTTTTTCTGTTGAGCTCAATTAGATTTAGGTTCGGTTAAGTTAGATCCGTTTTTGTTATTCTGCAACTAAGCTACTTCTACCCTCCAACTCCTTCCTCCTCTTCCTCTAACTCCTTCCCTCTTTTATTCAACTGATGAACCGCTAAAATTGCTGAAAACTAAAAGGTGTCCCAGGCCCGGGCGAAACTCAACCAGTCTGCTCGATCCATGAAAATATAGTAACTAGAGATTAACCAGTCCGTCGTGGCATAGAACATAGCGCATCCTACGAGGTTTTAAGGTTCCAATTTGGACTAATGGCATAACATTTTACTAGAAGCATATCATTATTTGAAGTTCTATCTAACCCGTCCTTGCTGAACTGTTTCAATCCTTTCCGTAAACACAAGCGGGGCTATATGCCTTACAGCTTACTCCTACATTATTCGGTCGTAAAACACTATTGTAGTAAAGTACTATAGCCGTAAAAACCTCGTTTTATTAGTCAACACGCCAAATACAGCTATGCCATCTTCGTTTACACTATATTATCGTCGTTTATGGGATAACAACCATAAAGCTAATTGGCGTTTAATAAAATGTAATTCGTTAATTTGAAACCAATTTATTTACCTTCTCGTAATACTTCACTCTGTTTGTTGTTTTAGAGTACAACACTAAAATTAAGGAAAAATTGGGAGCGCCTAGTTTTGTATACTGTCTTGAACGCTAAGGTGTACTCTCTCTCTTACTCATAAATAAAACTCTTATAAACACTGAACCGAATCAGGAAGTCTTCGCGAATGAAGCCGCGCCCAACATAATCATAAGCCTAATTTATAAAACATTGTAAATCAAAATAAAACGAAGATCGGCCTCAATTCCCATAATTATTTTTCCAATCTTTCCATACGGAAGGAGGGGTGGCCGCGCTTATTATTCCGGGATTATCCCAGCTTTGGCAGGCTCACGCTGATACGAGCGAGCGCCCTTCGCGATTGAGCTCTGAAACATAAATTGAAATATGCCCTGAATCCGGGCAGATAGTTCTTTTTGTATACTGGAAGTACCTACAGTCAGTCCGGAACTGGTCGGCCTATCCCTAAAAACTAACACGAGTAAGCTGGTCTTATAGTTGTAACAGTAGCAAAACACCGAGGGCAACGAAAGAAGGCTTTAAACGGTCAGTGACTCTCTAAAATCAGGGTATTTTTTCCGGGGAGAAATTTAGATACAAACTTATGGATATCCATTATCGCATAGAGGCCGGGAAGGGTACGTTTCTAATGCCGGCCTCCTAAAACCCACGGTGTTCAATGCGTAGGTGTAAGGTTTTGCAACTAGTCTTTTCGTCTACCGATTTACGTCTACGAGTATGCTCCAAGCTACTGGCCGGCAAACACATTTTTTTTATTTTTCGACATTTATCTTACTGTAATAATGAATTTCCGATGAACTTCGTGTTAATCTTTAAAATCTGTTTAGACAAAACCTTTTATATCACAGACGTTCGGCAGCGCATATCATTTGTAAGAAACATAAACAGTTGCGAGCTATTTTGATCGAGGGCTCCAGTTGAAATGTTTACTTGTAAACAAAGTAGAACTCATTGGTAGCACTGTACGAAATATTCATTTTAGAAGCGCCACTAGCTTTCCTTATAATGGGGTTCACCAAGGCACAATATTTGGACCCATAATAATTATACCTTTTGTGCACTGAGTCTGTAAAATGCATGCGTGAGCTAGTCATGATCTGAAGACCCCCTATACGACGTCTTTTACGATATCATGAGAACTATAAGGAAAGTGTAAGTTATCCAATTTTTTTTTCACTTAAGCAAAAATCGTTTCATGAAAGAAAGCCTTTAATACCTACGTTTCTGAGGCAAAATCTCTACATAAACTCCGTTGTTGTACAAATGAGAAAAATTTAGTCCTTAATCCACCACTGATACTAAGTTAATCCTTTAAAATAAAATCTGTCTTTAAATCTTTGCTTAATTCTATCTCAAGCCGGCACGAGAGTGCCCGTGACCGCAAAAGATAAACTCAATGTAGAAATTGTAGAATGAGCGTTTTATCAAAGCCTGGTTGAAGATTGAGAATTGTTATACCTACTCTGTGTGTCGTACCTACTTATTGCTAAGCGTAACATTCTCTAGATAAGACTCTATTGATAAACAAAGCCACATATGGTGCAATCGCTCATCGAGAAAAATCACGTTCGGTGTGTGAAAATTGTGCACTCACGTACCCATACTGAACACCTGCATGAACAAATTACGGTTCATATATTTCATAAACATACATAATATGTGTAGGTACTTACTATAAACATGACTGGCTCGATATAACTGGCTTGAAATAAGGAAAGAATCAACAAGAGGTCAAAAGAGACGAACTACGTAATGCCTACTCGAAAACATTGAAATCTCTGCGCGTTGAAATTTTGCATTTTCGAATTACCGATTACGAGCTATTTCTGCTCGACCTCTGGATATATTTACAAGAATAGCTGTTTTTGCCATTGTATGAAATACCTGTTTATCTTATCAAAGTTGCGTTTCGATAAATGCCGGACTAAGGTAAACTGCAGTGTTATTATTAGATTCAAAGTAACTTATGAAGTTTAGATTTCTATCATTTGATGGTACTATAGTTCTCTCATCTTTGTCGTCTGTTGATCTAGATTCTAGAACGTTCGTAAGTCTACCGCCCATAACTTGAAGCACGTTGAAGAACACAAGTTCTTATGTTTCTTTCAGGCAGGTTTATTTTCCATTCCAAACACATATTGTCCAGACATAATTCAATGTCAATCTCTTCCCAACAGTGAGTTCTCCGTTAAGGACAACGCCACAAAAACTTTTCGCCATTTTCATAGCATTTGCTCACTTAATTTCAGAAAGTCTACGGTAGCTATATCTGATAAATCAACAAAATTGTCACCACGAACCGGAATTCTACAAATAGCTCACATAGTTGCAACTGCAGCGGAAACAGATAGAAGCTATCTACGGACACGGCGCCTTTCACCATTATTTGACGATAAGAGAAAACAACACACTAATGTCTATTTAATTGGGACGGATGTTGCCAGAAAATGGGCAAAGTTCAAATGTGGAAAAACTACAAACTGTAAATCACCTCGCGTTACAAAGCTGTAATGTTATTTTGTTTTGATTGAAGGTCGTAATAATGAACGGTTGAATTTCAGAACTTATTCCACAGACGGGTGAAAAGTATCATATATGTTAATCCAGGTTATAAACTAGGTACGTGCATACCAAATTTCATCCAAATCTAAAAGAAAGAAAGAGTAATAAACTCCTCACAAACTTTCACATTTATAATAGAATAGGATTCTGGTGATCTGCGCGATCACTTTCCTTAGAAACGATGTTTTCTCTTCAAGGATTGTTTTACACATTCTCACTAAAGCAGGTGTCTGTAAAACTATTTTCGGTCAAGAAATGTAGTCATAAAACATGCGAACTCTATCGGTTCTGAGTGGTTCCAATTTTCCAAGCACTAAACACCTCTAATAGCTTCTGAATGCAATAGCAGAAATATTTCACAATCTTCCAGTACCCTGCCAGATTACGCACCGGGACCGTTGGACGGTTTTTAGCGGAATTTTATGGGCGCATAAACACAACCATTAATAAAACAAACAGTGGCCACCATCGGCGCATTCCCCACTAATTCTGATCGCCTATTAATACGGCGTGTTGATACTACAGCACGAACGCGGAGCAAAATTTCGTACAATGACATCATACGGGTTTGATTACACCTTCTTCTAATGCTTCTCCTAATTGCCAAGTCGTTTGACGACGAAATCGGTCGTCCTCGCAACAAGTTCGTCGTACGACAATGTCAATTCGTCTCTTTGTCTCGTGACAGTGAGTATCGTCTGTTAGGACAATTCCATTCAAAGATCTGCGTCCAGCAGTTGACTTCGAAAGACTCATAGTTAAGTTTAGCATTTATCAGAGATCAGGTTTCTGTGTCCGTTTGAGCTTCTGTGGCAACTGGTCGGATGAAGACTGGTATATTTTTAACCTGACGTAATTGTTTTCTCGCACTATTTCGAACAACGGTCTCTGAATTCAAATTTTCTCTATTAATAGCAGACCTCAAGAGAAAAAGAATATTCTCGATATTATCAAGAGAGTTAAAAGAATTGCTCGCACTTCGCAGCCGAACTACATAAGGACGGAAGTCGGTTTGATCCAAGATTCATGGGCATTTCATAATACCGGGGGGACTTTGTTAGACCGGGAGATTAATTCCGCAACATTTAATGGAAAATGAATGTAAACAAGATCAAAAGCAGTCCGGACTGACAAGACAAGGAAACTATGAGTTTTGTAGTGTAAAAGCGTGTCAGAAGTGTTTCCTCTGCCTTGGAAACAAAGTGAGGAGAGTTCTTTATGCAAATGGGGCAGCACATGAACATACAGTTTGCCGGATGCTAAGTAGTTGGTACTGAATGTACTGTAATGTAACCCTTTGTCTTTCGAAGTAGTTACAGACGTTCCTCCTTAGAGTTATTTTCACATAACGACCTGAGTGCCGCAGTGGTTGAGACGCTGGTGAGCTACATAGAGGGTGTTTGGTTAAATTCCCAGCGAAACAGAAATTTGAATGATGATTAAATTTCTGTTTCTGGTCTGGGTCTGTGTGTTCTTCTCTTGTGTGTGTCCATGGCACTCACGACATAGGGAATCCTGGTGTGGGTTATGAGTGTGAAGCGTTAATAACTTGGTGTATTTTATAAATACGTTAGAAGTACAGCTTCTTTTCATCCATCCATAAGTAATTTCTTCAAAGGGAGGGATAAAATCGCCTCAACACTGTTGGGACAGCGGCAACCCGACCTCACCCGTAATGCTACTAATTGTTTACCTCATAAGGAAGAGGAAGGTTATGAGTAAAAGAGGTAGACCTTTCCTGGACAAAGATGCAATAGTAGCAGAAGAGCAAATAGACGATTTTGGGTAGGTATTAGACGCATGAGTAATGGCAAGAACTAACAGTTTTCAACTTTCATGCGATAATTAACTAGACACACTAAAGCTCTAGATCAAAAGCAAATTATTGATAGACCACAAAGATCGTTAAAATATCGTTTCAGATCCACGTGCAGCACTAAACTTGAAGCACTTCAAGTCATAAAACTAAGCGTCTGGACCGGTGAGATCTTGGAAATCCTGGGCAATATCTAGCAAGCTAGTTTTACGAGTGTGTGAAAACAACCGTAAATCGGAACCTGTTCGACTTTAATCGTAAGAGGTTGCCGGAATGTTTACATCATCTCCGATATATCTGACGCGTTATAATAACATCTGTATGTTTAATTATATTCGGTTTTAAAACGTCCAGATTTATGTTGATGGCATCGGGAGTCCGGTGAATGTACCGCTTGCGTGAGTTTATTTAAGAACTAGAATGTTTCCTAGCCCTTTCAAAAGCTTTTCTCAAATCCGAAAATAACGCTGCGCGAATTTCCTTCGTTTGTTTTTATATAAAATTGATTGGGTCTGTTTAGCTTGAAACTATATAGTAAAGTTATAGTAAAGAAAAAGGATTTGTTAATTGGGAAAGGCTTATTAATATTAACATAATCATAAACCAACTGCCTTATTCTATACGTTTTAGAGGAAGACTATTTTATTTACCTAGAAACTACGCACTAACAACTGGCACAGCTAGCGCGGTGGACTAGGCCCACATTGTGAGAGGAGACCTGACCCGAGGGACACTACATCCTTACATCCTTACGAAATCCCTTCAAACTTGAAAATTTCCTCACTTTCATTAGTCACCAAATAACAATTTACGTGATGTTCTCTCTTCCCTTTCGTCTTCCGTCCTATAAACTACTTTAAATACAACATTACAAAGGATTTAGGCGATGTGGGCGCAAACATTATAATGGAGCTGAAACTGGCGGCCGGCGTCAGCGGCCAAGCCGAAAAATGTCTAAAAGTTCTAAAACTTTCCTGACCTCTTCTATAGGACCTTAGGCATGACCTCCTATACAAATTTTGAGGGAGCTAAATAATTACATACATAAAACTTGC
>DWIY01000809.1:0-11585 GCA_018248615.1 Erynnis brizo brizo
AATAAGTAGTGCCAAGATTGTTTACCAAATAAGACAAGGGAATAAAAACGTACTGTAGAGAAAGTTTTTGATGGCAGAGCTATAGTAGCTTGTCATGTTTGTTCTTCATGTCAACTGGGGAGATATGATTGCTGGGGATACTTAATATACTGCCATCTCTTATTATATTATAATTTAATGTATAGTGACTATATGGTAATTTTATGAGATTAGTATAATTATTGGTGTAAACCATTCTAATCATAGCAAATAAATTATGCAGTATTTTTTTCTCTAATTGAGGTTGGATGTGGACGTCCATTGGCTACAGTGACCACTTAAGAAGTAAGTAAGATGAAGAGCTCTGGAAGTGCAACTAAGGTGGGGTTTTTTTTTTTTTTTATTCTTTTTGAACAATATAAAAGTATCAGACCAAAGGCAGAGTAAATGTTTAAATCAGGAGTGTTTGTGAACATCCCACTAAATAAGTTGAAATCATTTTTCTAATTTATAGTTAGGTACATTATAAATTTGTAGGATTTCCGATGAATAAATACCTTATCAAAGCATGAATCAATATCAGCCTGTATCTGATCCATAGCACTTCCGAGGTACTTCGGCAGGGCTGCCACATGCACCAAGAGAGCAGCCAACCGTTTCGGCGACACACACCCGTTGTGGTCCGCACCGCAGTTGGCTAAAGCTAACCACTTGTCAGCAACCGAGTCCTCGCTCAGCAAGATGAGGAGAGATTTTGCCGCTAGCACTCTTATTGGTACTTTTCTATCCCTGTAATAATATTTTATTATAGATTAAATCATATCTGTGTTAGCCCAATGTCTAATTCAACCTCTTACTGCCAAAAAGATAAAGCAAAACATAGCTAGGAAATTGACATGCCTGAGTTCTCCATAGTGTCATAAAGTCCACCAATCCATACTCAGGCAGCATGGTGGACTAAGGACTACATTCATCTCATTGGGAATGAAGTTCTGACCCTGCTTGCAGGTTTCCTAATGATGTTTTCCTTCACTGTTTACAGGTGACATTCATTAATGTGTGCCAATGTGATTTGAACACATATGTATGAAGTATGAAACGAAATTGTTATTAACAGGTTGCCAGTGAAACTATAAATACACAAAAAATACACTATATTTTAGTATACAGAATAAGAACTTACTCATCATACACATTAAGCAACAGATTGATCATCAAGTCCACAGCCAGGTCTACATCACCCACAAACAGACCCTCCTTCTCAGCAGCAAAGTATATATCAGCAAGCACAGCCTCCAACTCTGCAGTGTCGAGGGACAAGCTACTCTCCGAGAGACTCAGCTGGTGACGGGCAAACACTCCGGAACTAATACGCAGAGGTGGCACTGAAATCAGAAAGTTTTATATGTGGGTTGTTGCCAATCAGTGATCCACTGCAGGGTCGGTCTCCTCTCACAATAATAGCGGCGTCCCACAATCCACAATATCATGGACTGGTGTGGACCAGCTCACACCGATGCACCGTTGGAAAGGTCCATAGCACAGGCACATTTTTGACGCACTGTGAGTTGGTAACTTCAAAGGTGTGGAGCAAGTTTGCATTTTGAAAGAAAGATAAATCTAGATCGACATAGACAGACACACTATCATGCATCATAGGAAGAGCCTTGTCTGTGGTGTGTTGCTGTCCGTGGTCATTGCCCGTACATGATATATCTGCAGAATTACACACTGTGGGTAGCCACTAGTCCATCGCACTGGCCTGTTGCATATTGGTGGACTTCACATGAATTCACATTTTATGAATGTTTGTTTTCACTTTTATAATTTTATAAAAGTCACAGAACGTTAGCCATAATCATTGGTGCCTATCACTGGGATATGAACCTGGATCTCTAGAGAAAGAGAATGAATTCTAAGCCAAACAGTTCCACACCAGCTTGACTTTACCAATAAGAGCACATTATTTTGCCATGCCAAAAGTTTTATGAGCACAAAATAAATATTGGCAATATAAAACCAAACCTACTTACCTTTAAGTTTGCTTTGCAATTTAAAAATCTTGAAAGCAATTCGATAGACACTATATTTAACACCATTGTATTCCTTTAATGATTCTAATATATTCCGAAAATGTGGATGATCGAATTGCTGCCTTCCCGTCGCTTCTCTATAAGAAGAAAACCCAAAATAGTAAATAATCAGAACGTAAAGAAATTATTGAGAACTTCTTGGTGAAAGTTTGCAACTCACTCGATATAACAAGGATAACCGGCTTCGTTCTCAATTTTCTTCCACCCCTTTATAGCCATTTTAATATTTAACCTTCAACATTATAGTAAGTAATTAAACCACCAACTTGTAATAGTAATTTTGAAAAAGGATAAATAAAATTATTAAAAACTTGAATAACAATCAACCGCCATAAAAACATTTAAAAAATCAGTTTGATTCATATTTATCTATGGTTTGATTGATGCCTGATGGAATTGGACTAAATGGACTGACTCCGACCGTCTGACTGACTGTGCGACTGACTGATTAAAAGTCGGAAATCGGAACGGAAAAATTTTGAGTGATGTGCGGTATGGCTGCAGCACAAGCAAAGCACTTGTCGGTATAAAATTATTGAAGATGAAATCATAAAACTAAATTAACAGGCTTTGGCTTGCTCATTAAAGTTGATCTTGATATACAAAAGATTCGATTAATTGAAAATTATTATATAGCCTCTTTTACTTTGTGGTATCGGATTCAAATCATGGAACAAACTTTACTGTTGTGTTCTAATCACAGATATAAGAACATTGTGGTTCTAATAACCTGTGAACAATTATTATTGAACATTCATAAATAGGTATTAGTTATATTATAATATTATTAAATTTATTATATTTTTATAAATTTATATAATATCCGTATATCATTTTTAATCAGTTTTAAAGTAATTTTACGTTTTTCAGGAAAATTATTTAATTATAGCTGTTGACATAAAATATTTTTATATTATTAGGTTTTTAGCTAAAATAATAATACATAAAAATTATCCATAACGGAACGTAAATTTAAATCTTAGCAATGGCATGTTCTCTTTGCCCAAAATATTTTAACATCACAATTATCAACCAATGACTTTAGAGGTTTCGCTGTTTACCTGTAGTATTAGCCAATAAGAAGCCTTCATATAAAAAATCATTTTCCAACTGATGTTTCTTTGTAAAAGAGACGCCATTTTGCAAGCGTCACTTGGCGGCGTGTCGGGTCTCGGCGTTTTTAACAAACTACTTCAAACCAAACTTTATTATTGTTTTGATTTTACATAATATGTCGTATCAGTCCAGTGTAGCGCAAGACACTCTAGCTGCTGCGCAATTAGAAATGGCCGGTAACCCTAATGCCCTGGCCTTGCGTCGGCCATTCGACCCAGTGGCCCACGACTTGGAAGCGAGTTTTCGTCTGACAAGATTCGCCGATTTAAAAGGAAGAAGTTGTAAAGTACCGCAAGATGTCTTGGTCAAGCTCGTGGAATCGTTACAGCAAGACTACTCGCAGCAGGAGCAGGATCAGTTCATGCATGTGGCGATCCCGCGCATCGGCATCGGCTTGGATTGCTCGGTGACGCCACTCAGGCACGGTGGCCTCTGTTTGGTGCAAACGACGGATTTTTTCTATCCTCTCGTGGACGACCCGTACATGATGGGAAAAATAGCCTGTGCAAATGTTTTGAGTGATCTGTACGCAATGGGTGTGACGGAATGTGACAATATGTTAATGCTGCTCGGCGTATCAACAAAAATGACTGAAAAGGAGCGTGATGTAGTAATACCTCTTATAATGAGAGGGTTCAAGGACTCCGCCCTGGAGGCAGGTACGTCAGTGACGGGCGGTCAGACAGTTATCAACCCCTGGTGCACTATTGGAGGGGTAGCTACTACAATTTGTCAACCTAATGAATATATTGTTCCCGACAACGCTGTTATGGGTGACGTATTGGTACTAACAAAGCCTCTCGGCACTCAAGTAGCTGTGAATGCTCATCAGTGGCTCGACCAACCTGAACGTTGGAATAGAATTAAATTAGTAGTTTCTGAAGAAGATGTACGTAAAGCATACCATCGTGCGATGGACTCAATGAGTAGACTTAACCGCATAGCCGCGAGGCTGATGCATAAATATAATGCCCATGGTTCTACAGATGTGACCGGCTTTGGTTTACTAGGACATGCACAGAATCTGGCCTCTCATCAGAAGAATGAGGTTTCGTTTGTTATTCACAATCTGCCGGTGATAGCCAAGATGGCTGCTGTGGCTAAGGCTTGTGGCAACATGTTCCAGTTATTGCAAGGTCACGCACCCGAGACATCAGGCGGACTTCTCATCTGCCTACCTAGAGAACAAGCCGCCGCATACTGCAAGGATATTGAAAAGCAGGAGGGGTATCAGGCTTGGATTATTGGAATTGTTGAAAAGGGAAACCGCACTGCACGCATCATTGACAAGCCACGAGTTATTGAAGTGCCCGCCAAGGATTAATTAACTTAATGGTTTATGGTGTTTTGAGGATGAAAACATTTTGTTTTAATTTTTGATTTAAGAGCTGGATAAATATTTCCTTAAGTTTATATAAAAGCAATCTATTATTATAATTTAATGTTCTAAGTTTTCATTGACTTGTGGCATTTTTAGCTCCACATAATTTTGTCATATCTGTTTGTTTTGTAATCACATGACAAGTTTATGTAGACATCATAAAGCTTTTAGATCTAGCGACTTGGTGTTTTATGATAAATAAGAATTTATCACTATTAAAATTAAGATAATTCCATTAGGTAAAATCATTGACACCCTATACTTATTGTTTTTCAGATAGTTGGAAAAGTATGCAAAATGTCAGATACCTAAGTATAATTACTAGAATAAAGTTATGTATTTTTCAGTCATTTTATGTTGTTTTATTTGTGACCTTTAATTCCTCTTTTGTATTGTATAATGTGAACATCATGATTAATAATTATCTTTGTCCCAATCATAATTAGATGGTTGGTTAGCCTAGAATCATAATTATTTTTTGCAAACTTCACATTTTTTTTAATTCAGATGTTTTAAACTTATTTCAATCTGCTTCACTAATATAGGATATTCAGCATACAGGTGCACTGAGCAGATTGAAAGAATGATACCTACCTACATACTACACAATAAATGTTGCTATATAAATACAATAAATGTTGTTTCTTATAATTTCAAAATAGGTATTTGAAATAAAACAAATATTTTATAACATAATTCATGTATTTCTGTGGTTCTGCGATAAATAAGAGTACAGTGCAAATTTTCAAAAATATTTTAGCTTCTCAGACAGTAATCTTTATTTCCATAAAAACGACTACTGTGATAACAAAACAGAAACACATGGAAAATTACAATAAAAATTGGCTGACCCGTCAGGATTCACTCTGCTTATTAAGCTGTTTTATACAACGACTCCACCAATCCACATTGGAGCAGCATGATAGAGTATGTTCCAGACCTCCCCCTGTTGTGGAGAGACGCGTGCCCAACAGTGGGCCATATATGAGTTGCAGCCATACATCTTTTAAAGATTTTATAAATATAATTGTTGCCCAAAGATGACTAACGAAATTTTAGATGATTAATTTGAAAGCAAACTTTCCATTCAATATTTTGTTTCACATCATTTAATTTTCAGTTTTAATCATAGGTACTTGCCAGCTTGTCTACAAAATCTTTAGTCTGAATGAAATCAAATTTAAATATACAAAATTATTCAAAGAAACTTATATACATTGATCATCTACTTCGTGTATTGAGAATGAGTACAACCCTTTATTATGTTTATGGAGCATAACAAAACTAACATTTTAATTGAACAAAATTGATACTGCTTACCTCTTACCCATTTAATTAACTGAGAAGTTTAACATTCAGTAACAACATTTTGTGTGAATTGTAATTTTGAAAACAATATTTAATTCAATGATAATTATTAAATGTTGTTTTCAATAAACAAATTAACGTTTAGCAGAACAAGTACTTAATATGATTATATTAAAGACTACACTAATTAGGCTAAAATAAATGAAGGATAGATGTACATGCTACTTTCAATTGATCAGGCAATGACCTTGATATGTATGCACATACATTTAAATCAGTCATTCAAATAGTGCTAGCATTCAGGACTACTTAGCCAAGATGTAAAAAATTCTGCAAATTAGATTTTTATAAACATTACTTATCTTATTAAATCAAACTTTTTTTAAATAGCCAGACCACGGCCACCTGATGGTAAGTGGTCACTGTTTCCTATAGACAAATGCAACACTAGAGAGACCTGATCATTGCCTGCTTTGAAGGAGAGCTCATTTTACACTCTTTATGAAGAATCCCATGTTAATAGTACATGCAGGAATAGTATCATTCCCTAAGTGGCTTGTATTTTGTAACCATATTTTTCTACATTAATAATTATTCAGATTTCCTTCTGTTCTGCAAACTCCCCTGGTGGTGCTTGTGTCAGTAAGTGACAGTGATATAATCTGTTGGCTGTAACACTAAATGAAAACTCAATCCCACCATTTTTGAACATTTAAAGTAATTTCAATAATTCTACTTGAAATTTTGTTTTACTTTATACAGTATTGGAGATGTTTAAAAAATAGTAGCATGTACCTTAATTATAATAATTACGACCTTATCATTTTTATAAGAAAAAAACTGAGTAAAAAAATTATATCTTACTTAAATTTCAATAATTTTTATGTTCTTCCAAACAAAATAATGCTTCACACTTAAATAATGAATCTCAATTAAACACATTATTTGTGTGCCAATTTTAACAAGAATTTGCTGAACATATTCTGAAAACCTATAAATGTTTATTCCACCATTACATAACTAGGCAAAATATTGAAATTTGTTACATTAAATAACAAAGTGAACATCAGTTAGCAAAAACAATCATAATTATAGTGAGACACATATTGTAATTATGCTGTAGTAGTACCACTTCTTTTTTATAAAAACCACAGAATGTTAACTACTAATAATTATAGTACATATTTATTTATATCCTATTTGTGGTGTCAATAACAAAGATTGAAAGATTCTGGTTTCAAAAATGGCACTGCTTTCCAATAAGCGTGAAACCAATATGTTTCCTGAATCATTGTATAATTTGACCTAAATATGTGGAATAGAAATATTTGTATAAAACTGTCATACACTTTGTAATGTCCGTAACTGAAGCACAACGTAACTAGTACTGCTAGCCAGTGTTTTCAGTTTAATGGGGAATTGAGACAAGGCCTCTTGCGTGGTCTACTCTCATCACCATTTTGTTCGATGTGACTTTGATCTCGCTTCTTTGGAGAGTTGTTATTCTGGAACAAATAATTCTCTTTTTTAAATATGAAATGTGATAACTTTTAGTTGCATATTAATATGTTGTACAGTTTTTTATTCAGATAATCTGATGGTAAGTGGTCTTGTTTTTCAATAACTCCAAGCCATATTCTAGAGTCACAGTTATTCACATAACATTTCACATGCAAAAATATTAAATATAAAGAGTGAAGTGATAAAATATTTCTACTTTCTATATATATGTACATGCTGACTTTAGAATTCAAAAGTCATAAAATAATATCCTACCTATATGTCAGGTTATAGTTGCTATCTATGTACACAATATAATCAAATAAACTGTTGGGTTAGCTAACATCAATACATTTGCATAAATAGTATGTAAGTTGACAAAAATAGATTTGTATCACATATGTTTTGACAAATTAGTCATAGTTACCTTTTTCTCCCACTGCTGATGTAGATATCTTAAGAGAATATTCGTTTTTTCTGTTACTATAACTGAAAAACACAAAAATTGCAAAGTTATATTTATCATATTGGAACAATACTAAGGAAGGCATTCAAATTGAAGTCGATACTCAACTTTGCTCGGAAGGAATGTCTTTCGTAGGAAGGTATATTGAAGGTCTTTTAGAGCAGTTTCTGATTCCGTGATCAGTATTGAATAAGGTGAAGTTGTGCTCATCGTACGAGGGTAAGTCCTTCAAGAACTCCATTACAGACTGCAACAAAGATTAGTTTACTTACAAACGGAAATTACGACGCCAAGCATGGGTGTGTAATGTCATCAATTTTACACTCTCATGATCAAATGTATATAAACCTACCATTCTTATTCTATATTGTTACGACTAAAAAGAACACTAAAACCGTGAACGATTTGCTGTATCAAATAAATCATAAAATAATCAATAAATAAAACTTTCAATAGGTATTCATCCACAGAGGCACAGATCGCAGAAGCTACCAGATGAGAATGACAGGCATGACAGCCTTCAGATTTTGACAGACATTGACAGCTAATAGTGATGTAAAGTTGTCTATGTACCTAAGTAATACAATTTGCTTCATACAACTCACTCATTCACAAGTTATAAATAAAACATGTAAAACTGAGCAATTCTACTGCTACAAATAAATAATATATAATATAAATAATATATATATATATAATAATTGAATCCAAGGTCTTTGATATGACTGAATACGTTCGAACCATAACTTTATAGACATCTGTGGTTAGACTGTGATTTATATTATCTATGCGTATAATTTAAAAAAAATATGATTTGCTGCTCGTCTTTTTGAATAATGTTTTCCCGCTTAAAACATTTTTTTGTTCTATTCTATAAAGCCTTTTTTGTGGTCTTTGTTACTGAATAAAAGTCTTGATATAAATTAACAATGTATAGTTTAATTAATCCGAATTTTAGCAGAACTTACAATCCAAATACCAGGCAAAATGCCTTATGCGACATAAAACGGCTACTGACGTCACGAGATACTGTAGCTCAAAGTAAAGCGTGCGGTTATCTTATTGAAGTGATCAATAGATACAAACAAAACTCTAATGAAAGGTCTCGGATGATAGAATACCTATTGGATAATGATATTACGGTTTTCCTCTGCGAAGCTACGTCCAATTTGGATTTTTCGCTATTTCGGTAAGTAAAAATTACCGCTTAATATTTATATTATTTCAAAAGAAGGTATTTTTAAATATTTCGGAATACAGCCTTAGGGTCACCTAATTTTCCTAAATAACTACAAAAATAAATTCTACTGACCTTAATGTTACAGCCAATTTTTCTTCGGGCGATATTGTTTCTCTGAATGTTGTAGATACTCTTCTTCCTTATACATTCATCTATAGACTGCAATATGTTATAAAAGAGAAAGAAATTTTATTGTACTTATCAAATGTTTTTTAATAGTCTGAAATTCCGGTTCAGTACTCCTTACTTTATTCATATCGTGTACCCAATATCTTTTTCTTCGTTTCTTGCTATTTTCATTTTCCTCGTCATCAAGTGCTATGACTATGAGCCATCTCACGTACAACATATCCGAGCGCTAAACTTAACGTTTGGATTCAAACTGATCTGGTGCGAACCAGGTCAGCCAGCGGTCGGCGAGCCGTAAGCGCGGTGTCGCCTAGCCGTAGCCGAGTTGACGTACAGGAGCTGCTGATACGCTTTGGTTACGTGCATACGTTAGGTTGACGCCTGGTTGACGGCGAGGCGAAAGGCGATACGGTGACGATCCCTTTCCGAGTTGATATGTATGCTGTGGTTGTGACCCTAACTCGCACGCAGTGTGAGCGCTACCATAGTATTTCTAAGGTCGGGATTGTTCGTGCGTGAACGTACGTTACGCAAATTCGTACGAAGTCACGTCCAAACTGATAGCGGCCTCATGGTTGCCAACTTTAAAATCATCGTTTTTATTGTTACAGGCAACAGTTAGAACGCGTGAACATCAAATTCGACGGTGACCAGCTGACGTACCAGGAGAGGAACAATTTCAAATTCCTGCCCGATCAAAGCGTTGGCGCGCATTTCGGTAAAATTTTCGTGCCTAATCTACCGTTAATTGTGAGTATTTTTGGGAATATTTTGTACCGTCTGTTCAATCAGCAGAATAAAATAGTTCTTTTTTGGCCCACAAAAAAAAATAGTAAAAAAAACTAAAAAAATTGTGTGTGTCAGCTCTGACGCACGACTGGAGTTTACTCCTAAGTCACACTAGGGGTCGCCAAGTACCCTAGTCGAAATTCGACTATAATTTATTGAAATTTGAATTTGACACTTAATGGAACGTACGTTATGTTTGTGTATCTGTGCATGACAAAGTACCTACTTAAATTGTTTATGCATGTTTCCTTTTGGTAGTTTCCATAATTACTATCTAATTAGACGCACTTTGTACAAACT
This sequence comes from Erynnis brizo brizo, assembly GCA_018248615.1. NCBI lineage: Eukaryota > Metazoa > Arthropoda > Insecta > Lepidoptera > Hesperiidae > Erynnis > Erynnis brizo. Next base: position 10,302 of record DWIY01000809.1, read on the forward strand.
CTCCTTCCGTCTTACGCATTTTCGATCAGAATCACGTGTCCTGACGCGACTTTAACATTTTTTACCCATTCCAAAAAGTGCACAACGCCACTAAAGAAGTTTCATACTTGAATATGTGGAGCATGAGTTGGTAGCAACTGGGCATAAAGGTTATTAAGATAAAGAAGTAACGACAAGTTCAGCCCCAATAGATAACAGTTCAATAATAAAAGTATATTTTTCCCACATATCGGCTATTGGGGAATCACGCAATGATTTAATGCAACGTGTGTGATTTTAAAACAGGTTAAAGGTGTAGGTAGGTACCTAAAACTGTATATTTTTATACGTATGACGACCTGAGTGGCGCAGTAGTTAAGACACCGCAGCCATAGTAGGTATATAGATGCCGGAGCGCTGCACAGAGGGTCCTGAGTTCGATTCCCAGATGAGAATGATGAGTTAAAATTTCTGTTTCTGGTCTGGGTGTGTGTTGTCGTTGTCTTGTGTGGCATGGCACCCACGACTAAACTATGACTAATGACGTCATCCCCGTTCACCATACAAAATGTATAAAGGGGTAGTGTTTATGACAGTTCAGTAAAAGCATGGTACAATCATGTTAGAATAATACATCTATGGGTACAATAATATGTTTTCTTTGATCATGAGTAAAAGTATTTAAAAGTATCTCAATTGACTCGTTTAGACACAACCGAATTTGATTTGCTGGTTTTGCTATCCGACGCTAGATGTCACGACTTGGTTAGGCAGAGCTCCGCTTAAATGTTGGTCGCTGTGCCACGCCCACTTTCCTGTTCCCCTCTCTTAGTTTCATAGTCCTAGGTAACTGTTTCTTCTACTCGATAAGAGATGGCACTGTTTACAATAATAACAAGAATGTCACAGTAATTAAGATTAAAAAATATCATAAATATGTAACAAACAATTACAGCGATAGTATGAGTGTTGGATAAAGATGTTTTAACTAACACTTTTAATCATAACAAAACGGTAAAGTGTTGCAAATGTGTTTAATTTTTCTTTACTTTCCCTATCTTATTTTGTGTTTATTACAGGGTGTAATATCGAAAGCGATACACCAACCAATATTCGTGCAAATGGCTCTGGACTCGGCTTTATCCTTCACGAACCATCACGATGCTTTTTTGGAACTCCCAGTTCAAAGGTAAGAATATGATGTAATACAATTTATTATATAGTGCAATGGCCGTCACGAGTGGTGAACAGAACTTTCATTGGTCGATTGACATTGACTGCGCTGCGGTTCACGCGATTGGTTCG
>DWIY01000810.1:0-11585 GCA_018248615.1 Erynnis brizo brizo
GAGTAAAAGAGATAAAACATTTAGTCAAAACCTCAAAAAATAATGTCTCGTCTGCTTACATTTATATGTTTGTGATTCTGTAACCTAATAGCCCTTAATTAGCCGTGGAGGAACAAAAATTCGATTGGAAACAAGCAACGATACAACGCATTTTTGATTAGAAATATGAACAGTTTTTTATTGCATCCCTTCAAAAACACTGCCGTAATTTACCTTTATTGGTCATTCTTTTGCCAGCTCATTGGCTCAAAATGGCTTGCCATTATTCGAGTTGATTCGAGTGCACTGATAGAGGTCAGTGACCAGGTGGCGTTTTTCCCCGCAACCTCATTAGTTATTGTGAGTCCGCAACATAGTGAAGTCTGCAAAAAATCCGGCCAACTTTTGAATATTTAGTCTGAATAAAATGTATTTTTTAGACTGTGTTCTTTTTTTGTCTGTATGGCAACATTTTTTTTCATGAAGTTTCACGTTCACGACTTTCACGTTTTGTGATTTGTCTTTGTCTTGTCTTGTCATTACTGTCAATTTGTCACGTTGATATGTTTGATCGATCGATTTCAATATTTTCAATCAAAAATCACATTCAAATAAATAAACGAAAACCATGCGATTTCTGTATTGAAAAGTTAGGTTTTGTAACATAAAAATAAATACGACATACAAAAACAATTCAATAACAAGGTATTGGTTGTTGCGATTACTTAATGTTCAATATGGAGTATTTTGAAGAAGCGCACGTACCGAAAGGTGGCGAGTCTTCCAAAAAAGACCGAAAAGCAGAAGATACAATTAAAAAGCAGCTAAAGCAGATGTTATACGGGTACAAAAATCAAGACAATGAACTAATAAAACGTTCCATGGACATACTTGCAGACAGTGACGACTCCGCGTCCGTAAGTGGTTTTTCTGATCTGAATCTTACCGTGTCTAGCGACGCGGAAGGCACTACGCGGGCTACTATCGGTTCTCCGGATGAGATTGATAGTGTACTTGATGTTTTAGAAGAAAAAGACGCACCAAAGATCGCTGACTTATCTATAATCGGTGAAGATGACAATGAATCCACTTCGGATTCCACTAACAGTGATCAGAAAGCGGCAATCGATGACGAGAAAGCGTCCTCAAGCGAGGGATCTATCATTGGAGAAGTTTCTTCCTTATCTGATACTTCGCTTGAAACAGAACATGGCTCAATCAGTGATGAAGATTTTGATGTTAGTTCTTTGAAAACATTGTCAGATTCAGGTAGCTCCCTGGAGTTTGATTGTGATGGTGTTTTAGCGTCAAAAATTCATAAAAGATTAAAAAGCCACATTGATAGTCCTAAAAAAGTCTCTAAGAGAAAACTGGAAGCCACAGATGAAAGTATGGAAGACATACAGAAAGTTAAGGTTTGTGAAACAGGTAAAAACAAATCTCTGCCTCTGATATTACACCCAAGGTTATTAGAAGAAGGTTTGATACCAACTTTTGAGACATCATCTGAAAGTAATTCATCCCTACCTTATGTCTCAGTACGTGCTGAAGACACCTCTGAAACATTTGATGATGTTTTGGGGGATTACAAGCATCCTACTATCAGAAATGTGCCATTTGACCATGACAATCTTATATTTTCCGATAATGAATCTGGCTATGATCCAGCCAGAGTGGTTACTATTGATGAAATGGATATGGAAGAAGAAATAACTGATTTTTCACAAGACGAAAGACATTTCCCGACCAAAAGAGAAATACTACAAGAAAATCCAACATTGTTAGATGATTCAAACCAAGAAACAGCTGATGATAATATTTTAAGTATAAAAGAACCCATCCAATCTGAAGAAGTGCCAGAGTCGATAAAAGATAGTTTGCAAGATTCTGTCAAATTTCTATTTAGAGGGAATTCATGTGTTTGTGTTATGAGACATCCAGCAAAGTTGTATATACATGGGAAATTCAAAGTGAGGGCTATAGCTGGTACGGTTGAAGTTTTCGGCCATGTATTAACGGAGCAACCTTGTGAAGTTTACGCTCCTTATTGCAACTTTGCTCAAAGTTTAACAACTATAGAAAATAATAATTACTATTTTGGTTTATTTAACAAACTGACCATGCTAGGCATTGATGTGACAGATGCAGAGGAAGTAGTCACAGGAATAGGGGACTATGATGGTGTGATAGTAATTGAGCCTTTGAGAAGTGTGAAAATGAATTTTGTGGAACAGTTTTTCACTGTTGCAAATTTATTTTCAAAGGCGGGAAAACATTTAGAAAACTGCCATGCTAAAGCAAAGGAAAGACTGGGATGTTCCATATATTTGACCCAACCCCACAAGATGTTTGAAGTACCTCAATGTTGGAAGGAACTTAATAAATACTCTTTTAGTAAGTATTTCTTCTTCAAAACAAACCTTTGCCTATTAGAGTCTACTTTTGTAAATATCAAAAGATCAATAATTTAAGCACAGGTTCTCTTAGTGGGTTCCCTTCGAAAATTTATCTGGCTTTGATAGTGAAGATCTGAATTTTAGATTTAGATAGATTTAGGTAGATTAGGGGTCTATGAGAAAAAAAGTTTGGGAACCTCTAATTTAAAGGAACAACAGATTGGAAATTAAGTTGTCACATTTGCACAGAATGTTGTTATTATGCTAATACATGATTCATCCTAATTATTTTCAAAAACTAAAACCAATTGAAGCAGCTATAGTATAATAACATTGTAGTTCACTTTGGGAGGTACAAGGTAGCAAGTTCTTAATGTGTAGTATTTTATTTGTACAAGTATAGTTGTAAGAGATACTTTATTTGATCTTGGATTTCATGAGTAGCAAAGCACACATTCACCACAACTTTACTTCAAAGTACAAATCCACGTAAAATTTAAAAATAATTATAGAAGTTTTGTATTTCATTTGATTACAGAGGAGCAGAGCAGAGGCATTTTCTGTGGAGGCAAAGGCGTTGGGAAGTCCACATGTTTCCGATACCATGTGAACAAGTTTTTGGCCAATGGTCCTGTTCTAGTCATAGATTTGGATATAGGCCAAAGTGAGTTCACAGTGGCCGGTAACATTTCTGCAACTGTTGTAAATGAGCCCTTGCTTGGACCTAACTTCACACATCTTAGAAAACCAGAGAGGTAAGCCTTTTTTGGTATCAGAGGAAATATTCTAAGATCATTTATCATGTAGGATTTTTAACTACAAATCTCACTCCGTGGCCTTAGAAGCCTTAGAATCTGCGAAAAACACCGCAGTAAAGAGGGTTAACCTGTTGTTATCAACCAAAAAGGGTGTAGCATTTTCAGTCCTCTTTTATTTTTTCTATAATTAGGTATATCATTGTACATTTACATAATAAACCAAAGATTTTTGTGAAGGTATGCTCTCTACTTTAAATTTTCAACTAAGGAACCTTATTTATCTAGATTGAGATGGACATCCGCTCGTTTATACTTTAGCAAGTAGTAGAACCATTGATAAATTTATGCTTGAGATAAGAAGTCAGGCCAGGGACTTGGACAAACTGGTTAGTGTAACTTATAATTTCAGAAAAGTTTGTGTGTGTCAGAAATACTTCATGTCAATTCATGGCGTGTTGTTGGGTTTGTGTCTTACTGCGACAGCAAGAGGGGCCCTAAAGCATAGGGCATTATGCCTCATAATTTGAGGCATAACACTTCTATTAACTAAGGGGCTATCTATGCTCTGTATTGACGTGACGACTTGTTGCACGCGATCTCTTGCTTCTGTGCAATGTAATAAAAACTGTTGACACACCTATTTATAGACAACCACACAGCCTACCAGACAGAAGTTATGAGGCTTTATATAGTTCTGTACAGACAGAAGACTTACAACATTAATCTTTACGTAACAATTTCTTACAGGACGTTGAACTTGGGAATGATAAACGCATTGGATAACGTGAGGCGATACCTAAACGCTGTCGTTAAACTAATAGCCTACTGTGATGGCGACGAACGGCTTAAAAGCATGCGTTGGTTTATAAACACGATGGGAATGTGCAACATCGCCGGGTTACATTTAATGACCCTCATCATCCTCCATTGTCGACCAACTTACCTCCTACAAATAGACTCTAAGAATCCTAAGAAAAGATACGACATATTCCTACGACCGCAATCCGTCGCATCACACTTTGATTTCTACAAAAAGATGAGATTGTTTGACAACACAACGTGCCCCGATAATTTAGATTACGACTTCATATTGTCCCACCATACAGAAAATCCAGTGAAGAATAATAATAAGTTGGCGCCTCGCGATGAAAGATATTTAAACTTCCTATCGTATTTCAGCGAGTTGCTCCGTGTTCATAGAGGTTCGACGATATTGGGAGTTGTTCCGTACGAGTAAGTATGTCACTGATATTTCTGTACTTTGGGGAGGGTGAATATCGTTTGGAAGACTGAATTGTTAAACCAATGAGTATAAACCAAACAATGAGCGAATCTGTCCGTCTCCTCCCCACTAACAATATAAAGGCTTAAGAGTAAGAGTCTTAAGACTGCACAAATTTTATGTATCAATATGCAAAATGGATGTTATATTGAATTAGCAAACTAGTCTGCACACCATCTGTTGAAAAGCTGGTCATTGAAGCCCATGGACAGCTAAATCAGATCGCAAGCATTAGGTACTTGATACTGTCTGGGATCTGACGTGCCTCTGATGGACCTGCGTGGGAAAGTGATTAGTGCACTGCATGAGTTCATTTCCCAGCAAAGCAGTGAATGATCGACTAAATTTCTGTTCATATTCTGGCACCCGGAACACAGGGAATCGTAGTGTATGGACATGAGTATGAAGCGTTTATACTTTATAACACGTGATGAACATGCTGCTTGGACTTTAAGTGAATTTTTAAGTCATCTGCCAATAAGTCTGACCGTAAAAGTGTCTGGAGCTGCTCTCAGTAGTTTTCAGGTTTTTAGTCATCTGCCAATAAGTGATCGTAAGTGCTTGGAGCTACTCTCAGTAGTTTTCAGGTTTAGTAATGGTTTAGTAAGACATTCACACCTTTCTGACCTAGCAAGGTGAACACCTTGAACAGAACTTCAATTCTGATTAAGGTGTACCTATTGTAAATGTACCTTGACAACAGTGATCTTTTTATTTACACTTATGACACCACATAGTATGTATACCTATCTCTAAAATCACGTTTTATATTCTTCACATAGAGGTGACGTATTCTACTATTGATTGTTTGTAGTATTTGTGTTAAGGGACCTTAAAACATATAGAGAGGTACAACAAATATTAATTTTTAATCCTAAACTAGAGTTACTAAGTGTTGGCGCTTTTCACTGAACCTCTTGAAGTTCCTGGCAAATGTTGAACTAAAGGTAGTTCTTGCTTGTTCTTGGTATTGACCTAACGGTTTTTAATCAGGTAAATAAGTAGAAAAAATGTCGGCTAAGTGGTTACTTCAACCCATTGATGTCCACGTTCCACCTCAAATAGAATATAAATTGTATCCGAGGATGTTGGCCTTAATAAAAGCTGCACATACGACACGAAGCTGCTTCGCGGCGGTTTAAGAGGGTGGTGGTAGGATACGGATAAGGTCCTACTTCTTATAATGAGTCCTGTTGAATAGAATGGATGTGGATCTGTATCGACATGGAGCCGTAGTCTGTGACGACACACGGCGTGACGCGCGACGTTTGGTGGTGCGTGGTGACCCGCAGTGACGGTTGCGGACAATCGGAGGTGCTGAGGTACAATTGCCTCGACAGTCTTTGGAGAATAGATGAAGTCACTTAATTGCTGGGCATAGAAGCATCTAGAGTACGACTCAATACTTACAGGCGCGAAAAATGCAGCGCATAATGCGTATGTAACGTTAATGTAAACTTGCATTTCTAGTCGTACCAACAAAATATAGTGTAATAGAAGTCTCGTCGACGGTCTATTTTGTCGTAACGCACCCTTTTAATTAGGTCAATTAACACCAATAACATTCGTTTTGGGGTGGCTTAAGTATATTCGGCATGTTAGATGGAAACGCTGCTCACTTGGTCCTCTGTGTGTAACTTATTTATTATTTATGTATCTCTAAATCCAAGACGAGTAATGATTTAAAATAAATTGTTATTACTGTGATAGGTAATGTGAACAAAATACCAGTTTAGGTGGAATTTGCACGTCATCTTTTTATAAACGGTGACGCATCACTTGCAATGATGTCATACGATGCCTTCACATGCAAGGGTAAAGATAGTATACACTTTAATTTAAAACCATTTAGCGAATTAGCTTGTGGTATCCAACAATTTACTCTTGGGAGTCGAACTCGTAAGCCCTACATTTGATAAACAATTTCTATTTCGCGGTATTCAAATAAGTACCTATATTATTACCAATTTATCAGTTTGGTATATTAAATTTCTCCATTATAAACAAATAAGTACGCTATCTAATCAATAGGATCAATTATTTTGCGGTAATTGTAAAAATTACACTTACAGCATTAATAGATCAATCGCTAAGCCGATATACCTAAATATTTCTTTATAATTGCCAAAACAATACCAATTTTTATTTGGTTTTTATTGATATCAAATACGACACTGGCTTTATGGCTTATCCTGAAAAATATTTCGAAATTAGCTTACTACAGTACAGGGTAGGAAATTTATTTGCAAGAAAATTCAATTTTATAACGGCTATAGTATGATTATTGTTTTAGAAATGAGTAACATAAGATACCTCCAGGAATTGAAGGTGACTCATTCTACGGCCGCCGATACAGCCTCATTTATCACTTGAATCTTTATCATTAACGAAACAATCTAGCGCTACAACACAATCACTATCTACGTCAGAGGAAAATTCTAATTAGACTTTGTATAGAAAACCTTTTATTTTTTCCAGAGTGCAGTTACAAGATTTGTGTGTATACATGAATGTAAATATTCCCGAAGGTACAGTTTCACAGGTGCTCAACGGTAAAATAGTGGCACTGTGTCAACACGAATCAGGCAGTGTTACCAAGAAGACGTATGTTTTGGCCGACAATCCGCTCTTGTGCCATGGACACGGTAATTCCTATAATAAGATAACATATACTATAGATAGGATTCAAGTTCTATGCTGGCATTTCTCTGTAGCTGTGATAACCATAACAAACTGTTGAATACATTCTTCGGTTTGTCATGAATAACACTACCAATATAGAACAAGCAGTCTTTAGCTATGATCAAATCATGTGGCATTGGACCATGTATAATCAGAAGAAACTTTAGTAAAACTGTAAATTTAAGAGCTATAAAACTTTTAAGTGGCAAAATTAAATATAACAATTATGCCATAATAATATAAGATAAAGTGTAATAAACATATAGACATACAGAGAAAATTATATTTGCAGACACTATCTTTTATAAAGTTAAACACCTATATGAGTCAAAGGTGATGTAACTCGAACAAAGTACACCATTAATATCATATTTGCGTTATCAATAAAAGTGCTACATATAATAATATAGGACTTGATTAGCTGATAATATTAAATATTACTCATATATTGTGACTTATTTGCAGGACTCGTTCGTGGGATCGATTTTGAAACTGGGATTTTGTTTTTGATCACACCACTGCCTGCAGAGAGTCTGCAAAAAGTGGATGCATTGTTGTACAGCGACTGGGTGCCCGAGCTGAGAGGGCAGGAGGCGCAGCTGCCGCCGGGCCTCACCGTGCCCTACCGCATGCCCACAATGCACCAACAGAAGCAACTCATGTTCACACCACGCAGGCGGTTCAATCCAGTTCAGCTGTTAAAAATGTCAAGAGGTTCCTAAATTGAAAGCTTGGTTGATTAGTTAAGAAATTTGTAATTGGAATTATTCCAAAAATACTTAAAATTATAAAATGAAAATATTGTTAATTTATATATTCAAGTATGATAATTTTGTACTTACACTAATAAAACATAACATAGATGATTGAATTTTAACTTAAATATTCCCCATACTAGATAGAAACCTTTGATTTATAAATGCTGTATTAAATTTTATAAAAGTCAAAAAGTCTAGAAAAGAATTGTTAAAACATGGGGTTCCTTTATTACTAATAAATTATAGTAGCATGCAATTTAATCATACTGAAGTTAAAATTTCACACAAACAATAGATTACAATAAAACTGCCCAACAAGTTCAAAACCAGATTAGACGTCTCGGAGACGTGTCTAGCTGACAGGCACTTGGCTGAGTCAGAATGGGGCTCGCGTCCCATGTCAAATAAACATCCTACGGAGTTTACAAATAACTATTTTATTGAAAAAATTAAAATACAAAATTAAACAATCAAGTCTCGGTGAGATGACACCGGTCGAGGAATAATCTATATGTTGAAGAAATGCTACTTGATTATATAACGATAGTATAGCACGAAAAATCCCAGCGTGATCCACCAGAAAGGGGAACCACGCTCGCCCCCGACTACATCTGTTAAGGCAATTACTCTTACTCTTTATAGATAATCTATAAAATATACAAGTACCAATTGTGAAAATATAGCCACACGAATACTGAGTGGGTGTGCGTGCTACGCGCCGCGACATCGCGTCGGCTGGCAGTATCGGAAGGAAGCACTGGCCGACGCCGCGACTGCTGCAGAGTTCGAGTCGTTTCAAACGTAAGTTTCAGGCAGTATGCGAACGATTCATAAATCAGAGTTCCTCCGACAACAGCACAATTACAGCAGAGAACACCTAGTCTTCTTCTTCTTCTTAACCTGTAACGCGGCGCGAGTGGCCGTCTCGAACACCTCACGCACGCCCTCCTTGCTCTTCGCGGAACACTCCAAATACGCGAACGCATTGATCTTCTCCGCCATGGCGCGCCCCTCCTGCGGCTTCACGGGCTCCTGCTTCATCTTACGCAGCTCGTTGATCGTAGCTGGGTCGTTGCGAAGGTCCTTCTTGTTGCCAACCAGAATTATCGGCACGTTAGGGCAAAAGTGTTTCACCTCCGGTGTCCACTTCTCGGGTATGTTTTCGAGTGAATCGGGCGAGTCTACCGAGAAGCACATTAGTATTACGTCCGTGTCGGGGTACGAAAGCGGCCGCAGCCTGTCGTAGTCCTCCTGGCCGGCCGTATCCCATAGCGCTAGTTCTACCTGCTTACTGTCCACCTCGATATCGGCGACGTAATTCTCGAACACTGTCGGCACATACACTTCCGGGAACTGATCTTTGCTGAACACGATCAAAAGACATGTTTTACCACATGCACCGTCACCCACAATCACTAGTTTTTTGCGAATCGCAGCCATCGGTCCTGCAAAAGAATACAACGCAAATAATTATGATGAGCGTCAACGCCTTTCATGACTTATAAATATGGCCGCCATATAGGAATATGGGAAGGGAGTAGTCAGACAAGCCCTCAATTGTGAATAAGCACCTGAACTAGCGGAAGAAGAACAGCACCACCACATAGTACCCTCACATGCGAGGGTGGTTATTTAGTATATTTTGTAGATACCTGAAGATTGTGGCTAATTTCTGCAGAATATTGACCTATCGACACTTTTTTAATCGTCTTTGCTCATCACAAGCACTTTCGTTTCGTTCGTATATTCAGTATTGCAAGTTACAAATATCCCAATTCCCAAATCTACAATATTGTTTGAGATATTCTTTGTTATTGTATCGACATCTGTCTTACAATATCTTAAAATAGATTTATGAAAATTTGATATTAAATGTTTTTGATACTTACATAAACTTTGGATATTATTTTAGGCAAATTAATTCAAATTATATTTACGAACGTGAAATATTTTCTTACAAATCTTACAATTAATGACATTGCCAGTTGACAAAAATATTTGTCAGACATATGTAAAAAAAGGAAAATAAAATTTGGATGACTACTTTTTAGCAAGTAATATTTTTAATTAAGGAATGTGATAAATCGATTGTAATAATCGATTAAAGCGCTACGAGGTACTACACTTTGACCTTATTTTAATAATGATTTTCTAGCATTATTTCCATAAAAAGGACTAAAATTCTAATTTATCTTGTTTAAAATAATTTTGCTTTGAAAATATAGGCAAATATCACATTTTCAAACGTTTAGTAGAAAAATATGGAAAGAAAACTCTTGCTTTTCCTCATAATATTTCCATTTAACGTAACCAGCACATCTTTTTAGTCAAGTGAACGAATTAGCTAGGTTACAGGCAGCCTAATTGGTTTGAGTGTACTACCTAATAAAAATTAAATTGTAGGTACCTAACGACCACAGATATAAGAACATTACTTGAATGTTTGTGCTAACGACCGACTCTATCAAAACCACAAACATGTAATGTTCTTATTAAATATCTGTGATCAAAACCAAAGTTTTATAAATGACTGTCTATGGTACCTATGACCTATAGGTACCTACCTACCTATTGTATGTCATGATGACATCTGACTGTCACTGTCAATCTAGTTGTCACCATGTTGGAGTTGCCAGTCTTTTCTTTATTACCCGGATTTGTGGGCTCCGATAATAACAAATTTTTAAATGTTGTGACTATTCATGGAGTAACTGGTTTTATTGAATAATTTAATTATTTATTCGGTTACTGTTACTGAAAGAATAGTAGATTTGAGACTAGGTACTTTTTAAAGATAAGTAGGTAGTTCAAATGAATGTACGGTTCCCCTCCCATACAAGCCTACGCCGCGATCTAGCTGCACTGTTGCTAACGAGAGTGCATGATTAAGGGTAAGGCCCCATTGGTGCGTTGCGCTCCGTTGCGACATCGCAACATGATGGTGCATCGTTCTTAATAATTTATAATATATATTTTGTGATATGCTCCATTATTGCGCAGCGTCGCCGCACGCGATGTTTCAACGGTTCGACGTACAAGAGACGAAGCAGGGAGAGGGTGATAATGATACATGAGCGTGCATACATTTGCGTCGCGACGTCATGCGTCGACGCAACGCACCAATCTCCTCAGGATATCCATAGATAAATACTAATATATAATAATATGAGAAGGATATCTGAGGAGATTGGTGGATCTCGGATAGGTCCGAGGACCGAAACTAGTTGGGCTATCTCGAAACATATATAGGTGAGACGTAAGATTAAAATATTAAACGATACTCACGATGCATTCAACGTTAAATAGTTCACAGCTGAGCAACATCACGCTTATTGCGGTATTTAGTTATTTATGTTGTTGCTGTGGGAAAATCAAATGACCGTTGAAATTACATTTTACACCTCGTTTGTAAAAATTAGTAAAAACATGTATGGTATGTATAAGATACTTGCTACAAACCAATGGTAGTTGGTAGGTACTGATCGTTGACCATTAATGTTGAGTCGCTATTCGCGATAGGCGCAGTGATCGCAAACTTAGTTACAAAGCAAGGAAGTGCACTCGGATTGGAAATGAGTTTAGGTATCATTTCAGATTCTGAGCTTGGTTGTCATTTCGGAAGCACATAAAATTATGTTTTTTTTTTTTTTATATGTAGAGCGAGCAAACAGACAGACGGGCCACCTGATGGTAAGTGGTCACCGTCGCCTACTGACACGTGCAACACCAG
>DWIY01000811.1:0-11584 GCA_018248615.1 Erynnis brizo brizo
CCTATATAGGTCAGACTAGATTTACATCTGACTATATTTTCATCTGATGGCCCCGCATAAAGCTGATCCCGCATAATCAATCTTTGTTTTTTACGAATAAGGTCGTCAACCATCCTCCTGCAATACCAAACAACATACCAAAACAAGTTCCACGTGTGCGGATCGTTGCAAAGAAATATAAATACAATTTGAATAACATTGGATTTCCGCAAAGTAACGCCTGATACAATAAATTATACTTACAAATTACATACTTTTGAAGAAAAAGTAAGTATTTTTGCACTAATATACCTAATAAAAAAGAACAAATTATGAATGGTTACAAAGTTTTAGTGTAAACTGTAAGTGTACCTACAGAAATTGCAGATTTATTTAAAAACACAGCACCTACCTACTCCTGAGTATTTAAATAAATCCTTTGATTTAAAAAAATCTCCCACTAATATCTAAATATCTGATCTAAAGATTGATGATGATCTTGATCTAAAGATCAATCACTTCAACGATATTTACATAGATGCACTTAGCATATCAAATTATTCAAAAATACTTTTTCATTGCCCTAGATAGTGACAATGATATCCTTAAATCGTTTCCAATGCTCGAATGCAAATCGCAGGAGCGGGGTGACAATCTGGTGTTCTGGCACCGGACAGATGGGGTCTCCCGGGACGATCGCTAGATCGCTCAGGTACCCTTCCTCGGTTTATTTAGCATTTTTCCGATCTCTACGTGCGAATACTAAGCAACTGTGATTTAGTCAACCGTCGTAAAACAAGGATCTAGGGGAATATCGTTTGAGAAGGCCATTTTTTATTTAAAGATTTAGGTACGAGCGATTCATGTTCCTTGCTATAAGTACAACGGAATTTTTGAACACATTTTTCACCCACTTTAGCGTCTGATTGAGTTGAAATTTGTCACCTAGGTAGGTACCTACTTACAACATTTAGTATAATCAAGCTAATATAGCGTTGGATATGGAAGTTCGTAGAAAATAGAACTTCCTTACTGATTTGACTCAATATTTGGTTTTGTTCTATAATTATCTCAAAAGGCACAAATAATATATAGGCACAGATATATTGCTTAACGATCTATTCTGATTAGACTTAAGATGAGAGAAGGTAGCTGAACGAAAACTAAATTTAAGTTAAACAATAGAATAAATTGAATACTTATATATAAAGATATAATGGAATTCCATTACAGTTACATACAAGGGCTTACCATTCTTCATTCCTTTCAGCCCTTCGTAGTTCACTACTAGAGTTGGGCTTCCCTTAATCGACACAACTCCGTCCGGTCGTGGCCCTATGACGGTTTTCCGCTGTCTCCTGGTTGTCGGAGGGTTTACCATATAGTTATTTTTGTAATAGCTTTAACGCATGTTTGCCTCTTTCATTTAATAAACTATGAGGACAATCAGTGCTGCCCACATCATGATTGGCTACACTCTTCAAATTCAATTAAAAAATATTTATTGCAATTTTAAACTTTGCATTTAGAAAATTAGCAAGTTATTGAACAATATTACTGAAAAAAACGGAAACTAAAATCCGCATTTTTAGAATTTTTGTCTGAATCTGTATCGAGAAATTTACCTTATTGAATATGAAGAAAGCTGGCGCCTCGCGTAGAGTATGGAACATTTTAAATCCGACATAGGTACCTACCTATTTCTAATGTAAAATATAGGATTTATTTAAAAAATAACCTTTGCTCATTTTGCCTGGCTCTGGGACAATAAACAGGTGATTACCTCACCTTAGAGGTTTTAATCACGTCGAGAGCAGATGTGTGGTGGCCATTAATTCGGATCGGACCGTCTTAATTTATTCACGTGACGTGAAAACGTCTGTGATGTGACGTTCACCTAGAATCCATGTTGGTAATTTAGATACAACAGGATTTATACCTATAACTTCAACTAGGTAAATTGTTTTATAAGTCAAGTTTCTTAAGTTATGTCCTGAACAATACAACCTTAAGTAAAAAAGATACGGTTAAATTATTGTTTATTTTAACTAGGTACTTACTTTGGTTATCTACTTCTTACTAGGTAAAAAATTTAAAAATTTAAATTCAATAGGTTGACTAAAAATTAAACCATGATCTACGAGAAAAAAAAACTTGGAAGTTTTTTTCTCGTTTTTTTCTGGAAGTTCCCATCTAAACTCCCCACCTTATATCGTCTGAAATGCTACATGGTATTAGACCATTATTCAAAGCACCGGCATATTGTACGTGCAATAGTTAATATCTGAACACAATATCTGCTCAGGCTACCTCTACGTGTCGTATAGTTGATTTAGCTCTTCCAATATGCAACTACCACTAAAATTTCATAGCCGGTGACTGAGAGCAAGAACGATACCTATAGGAAGCTTTATTTTATTGCTGGAAGAAAGTAGGTACCTACCTACATATTTTTTTTTAGCGCTACTCTCGACCTCGGTCCTGAGTAAGCACAGGCTGAGCTGCCTCCTTTTGTCATTTGTAATAACTTCTTTGTAATTCATATTAATGTTTAAATATGGCAATAAATGTTTTTCTATTCTATTCTATTCTATAACTTCTATAACGTTTTTTGTTAACCAACTGCGCTAGAAGGAGGTTAAATATTGTTACGTTTTTTTCTAGTGCATGTTTGATGGCATGAATGTAGGTAGGAACATTTTTTGGAACACCCTTTCCATATTGGCTTCAAAGATTTTAGCCTAAGAGGTCTAGAAAAGCGAGATGAGATTGGTCTTTGCTTTGAAAAAAAAAACCTTTCGAAATCGCAGACAGGCTTTTGTTTATCTAATAAATTATACTAGGTACCTACTCTAATATAAGAACCCCAAGTGAACAACAGGTAACTGGGTTGTCCAACGTCGCCGTTTAACACGAGCAACACCAATAGAATTAAGAAGATAACGTTGCCGGCTCTCAAGGAGTATCTACTCCTTTTACGCCTTTTAAAATTCTTTAATGTCCTGCGATAGTAAGAACGTGAAAGTAACGTACCTAAATCAGACACCATCAAGGTATCTAGGCACTCTGGCGTGCACTGAAGATCTAGCTAGTCATAATTATGTACCTACCATCTTAATTTTCGTTTGACCTATATATAATAACGTACCTAAGCACGCACCTGCTAGGCAGGCACTAGGGAGAATGCTAACTTAAGTTTAGCGAGTTAGTGATCTTTATTGATCAAGTTAGTAACTTACCTAGTTAGGGTAAGTTCGGATGTGAGTTTTTAAAATAAAAGCGTAGATAACACAATCTGAGACTAACTAACTACCGTCTTAATACCACCAATAAAACCATATTACCTTCAAATTATTTTATTTTTTACTATTTTGCTCCTCCTCAAACCTAATTAACGACCAAGCCAATAAAGACAAGCATTAACCCCGAACGTTTACTAATAGAACCGCCGGACGATATCATAGCGATGCAACGAAAAAACTTGAAGCGCGCTTCCTACGAATGCTTATTATGCTACTTACCAAAGTCCCTCGCAGTCTTGCATCTATGCACCCTAAGGGTAAACCGAATTTTAACCCTAAACCAATGAGATATAAGGTTCAATATAGTTTGAAATACCCTCGTCCCGCCTACAAGGGGCGTCGCTCCCCCCTCCGTCATCGCAGTGAGTGCGTTCACACAACTTGCTTCACTTTTAAATTTTAATCACAAGTCGACGTTTCGAAGTCGATTTTTACAAAAAGTAAACGGACGACTATTGACAACTTAAAAGCTCTCGATATGTTCGTAAGTTCGAATGTAAACCGCTATCATAGTGGATTTATAGCTTGTAAAATCGATCAAATTAAAAGTTTATCTAATGTGAAAGTTTAAGTCACTGTTGAGTCTATATTATGTAGAGTTTTTTTAAAGAACATTGGTATTCTAAAACATGGCACTCTAAATAAATTTAAAAATATAAAGTTATTGTTAGGTACTTCATTGAAAGCAATAGTTAATTAAGTATTATTTTTGATACCTACATATTTCATAATATTGGGTTAGTACCTAGGTACCTACTTATCTATTTCCGTACCTACGTACCTACGACCTACTGCGTTACTACGCAATATAAAATTTACCAAGTACCTACCTAGTTAGTGATATCGTCTGTCAACACACCAACTTAAAAAACCCACAAAATATTTCAAATATTCAAATAAAACAGGATCTTTTTGGATCGACAGATCTCAAATATTAGAAATAAGAGAAAAATAAATGAAATAATCACCTCTACACCCATCTCTATAATTTTATTACAGTTATAAAACGTGTCAAATTTTAGCAATAAGTAAATGTTTTTAGTTTAAACTTTATAAAATAAACTAATTAAGTTAAATATGTAAATAGCTATGTAAGTATTTACATAGTATAATTTGTATAATTAATTTGGGTATAGAAGAATAATAGACCTATTGAGCTCAGGTAGGCGCATGATTGGTTGTAAAAGGAAAATTTTAGAAATGCTGTATTTCTAAAATTTTCCTTTCCAATATCATTATTGTTATCACGTCATGTAAACGCTTTATTTCTCTCTCTATATTGCTTTAATTCAACTTTGTAATTTTTGAGGAACTACCTACCTACTTATCTACAATTTTTTTCATTTAGCGTAATGGGGTAAGATTAAAAACTTTATGAACGTTTGATTTATAGTCATACAATGCCACCAATTTATATTGGAACAGGGTGGAATATCTTGACCCTCCCCCAAGTCAGCCAGGTGGACTGAGAACCTGCAGAAAACACCAGGAAACCGTTGTATTCAAAAGGCCCAGTACCAGGCGGATTGGCGTCTACTAGAAGAGGCGTATTACCAGGGCTACGAAGTGACCTTCTCATAGTGAAGTAAAATTCATAAACGGCTGTTCATTCAGTCTTACACAAGATTTCTTCGTAACGACAGTAAGTATATTTTATATCAAACAAATGAGAAAGTTATGAAATCTTAATTAAATAAAACAATTGGCATAAGTATATTCTTATATCGAATCACTTATTATTTTTCTAATTACCATTAAACCAACACAGAAATCAACGAAATAATTAATGCGATTCGTCACAATTCGCGTATCGTTGGCCATTTGTGGGCCATTACCGGCCTACCATCGATAAGGTTTACTGCCTCGCGACATGGTTAGTTTGAGCTTCTCACACGTTATAAATTATTATAAATACGAAACTGGAAAGTCTGTAAGTTCAATTTTCCGCAAATTTGATCGTGTATTGTAAAGGCAATAACCCACTGCGCAAAATCGGTGTGCGATTATAATGGTGGTTGATTGGCAAGCAATTAGGTACGTCCTTTGTCTTAAATAAAATAAATTATCTGTCTTTAAAAGATATAAATGAATGTACAGAGAATTTTCAAATATTTGCAAAGACTCTACTTTTATGAACTGTGACTCTACCTTTTGCTGTGTAGGTACATCCTAAAATAATTATTACTAATAATTCATATTTGCATATTTCATATTGAAATATGCATATTTTAAGCTTTTTATGTTGCATATAATCCGGTCTTTAATTATTAGTTTTAAATAAAACCCAATATTATGGATATGGGATACATTTTATTCCCTGCTGAACAAATGCTGGTGTTCATACAACAGTGGTGAATAAATAGGTACCTATTGTTTCTTCCCTCTGTGTATTCTACTTTTTTATCATATTGGACATTGTTTCGTGAACCTTACCTAAAGGAAAGGCTATTTCTCTTTCTGTATTCTATAACTCTTATCAAAATTGTTTGCTGGAAAAGATTGTATTTTTCTTTAACTATCTGTATAATGTTATTGTATAAATGTGCAAAATAAAGAGTATTTTGTTGTTGTTTTAGATATTCCCTTTTTTATGTATTTTTTCTATTTAAAAAAATGCAAATATATCAATATATTGCGAGAAATTTATACGTAAATGTGTGTATTTACCTTAAACGAGAATAGTTTGGTGTTGTAGAGCCAGTCTCTACGGCGACTGAGTCATTGTGAACATACCTGTTGTCACAATATAAATTTAGGTACAGACTTTGCGAAGAATATAGGTGAGCTTAAATTAATAAAGTAGGTGGTAGAGTCGTATTAAAAAGTTGTAGCTTTTGATAGTAGTTGACACTAAAGTAGCTTTAGGTTGAGATATCTACTTGGCGACTTTAGTCTCTTACGGTTGAGTGTGTTCGTGAAATGGTCTTAAACCATTTTATACGAGATGGCCTGTATGCATTTACCTATTGTTTCAACAAGAAAAGAAAATACCTTTTGGGTATTTTCCACAGAGTATTTTCTTTTCTTTACTTGTGGGTATTATCAAAAATAAATACAATGTAGGTTAAGACAATACATTAAGACAAAATGTTAATTTCTGGATACTGTTGATATTTAAAAAGATAAAACTAATTTTATTCTACCCCTTCTGCTAGTCTCCGCCACATTGCTCGGTCACAATCTTTTCATATTTTTATGGAAAATAAAAGAATTTTAGGAATACCTACACGAGAAGGAATTATAAAAGTAGGTACTCCGTCTCTACCGAAATGAGAAAAGCTACCAAAATTTCTACCAAAATGAGAAAAGCTCACTTGTACCTTATCCTATTTGAAGAGTCCAAATTTTTGAAGTAATTTTTATAAAAATAACAAAATTTATTTCATTGGTGATAAGAAGTTGGAAGTGGAGTAGGAACTTTTAAGGACTCGATAACTAGGTACTTACCACAAAAATTAAAAATGTTCAAAAATATTATTTTTCTTTGTCGAAATGAATAGTTGTAGAGATGTAGAGTTTTACGAATCTCTATTTTTTAAGATAGGTACATAATATAAAACAAATGTGTTAAGAAATATAAAAAGAACTTAGGTAGGTAGGTACCTACACCATGTATTTTTATAACAAATGTTATCTTCTTATTTATGTAACCACAATACAAACAGTTTACGAAGGCTAAGTGCGCTATCTATCTCAAAGCAATTTAGCAGCGTAATAAGCTAAGAGGCTCTTCATTTATTCATAACAATATAACCGCGAATATCCTCTCGGCAATAATCGGAGGACAGGGGCCCATCGGCGGCGAGTTCTCACAGTGCATAAATAGCGATGCGAACCGTCGTCGCAACGAGTTACGCGAATAAATACTTCGATAGGATCGGCTCACCGTTTAACGAGAGCCTTTTCAGTGCCGCGGTGAGCCATTTAGCGAATTTCAATAGTTATCGCGCGGAGAAAAACTCGCCGGTGGAGAGGGACGGGCGCGAGCAGAGCGGTCGGCGCGAACGGGATGGACGTAACGAGAAAGAAGTAATAAAAAAGCGGTCGTGTGCGTGGTCGAAGTGTGGTGGCGTAGGGCGGCGATGCAAGCCCCTCCCTGTGGCTCGTCGCCGCCTCGCCGCCGCCTCAGTCGAGTCGACAGCGCGCGGAGCCGCACCGGTCCGCTCTTTCGGCCGCTTGAGCGCGCGTAAAAAGTTTCACGCTATTCCGAAACTTCCGATTGCGGTGGCGACACGCTGAAACCCACCCTGAATATTGTTTCAGACGCTTTCAGAACTATTATATCAACAGAATAGAACTTTACGTGTGTTAATTTTTTTTTGTTCGGATTTGTGTTTTTTGAGTTTCGCGGAGCACTTTTTCAAAACCTTTCGCCTCTTGTTTTCACGTTATATTTTAATGAGGACTTGATTAGATTTTTGTTTACTGTTACTTAGTTTCCGGTAAACTTCTGGTAGAGTATTTTAGAGTAAGGACGAGATCAGTGAACCTTGCCGGAGCGCAACAGATTATCTATATCCGAGTTGCAAAGATTATGTTCTGTGCGACCGATGGGATGTACGGACGGTGACATCGTGTGGGCAGGTCGCGCGCTGGGTTCGGAGGCCGTGAACTTGATGCTGCTCCAGGGCGAGGGCCGGGAGCGGGGGCCCATGGAGGAGGAGTGCTCGGCGCGGCCCTGCGCCACCGACTTCTCCATAGCGGCCATCATGGCCAGGGACCGCCAGGAGCGCCGCGAGCGTAGAAGGCACAGGGACCCTAGAGAAGACACCCTCACTCCATTAGGTAAGTGCTATAACTACTTTCTCGGTTTCTACCTTCAATACTCTCCCACTCCCAAAGATTTGTATGGGAAATATAAGGCTTTAAGTACGCCTTTGTACCGATGCATTTGTATAAGGGTACAGAGGAATAAATAAATAAACCAGTGGCAAAGGATTCATCCCCTTACACGAGGGATATCAATAACTTTCTGGTAACGTATGTGAGCTTTATAAAATTAAATATCACCTGCTGCAACGATGAAGGAAAACGCAAGAGCCCGAGAGCTCTCCATAATGTTCTCAAAGGCAAGTGGAGTTCACCAACCCGCATTCGACCAGCGTATTGGACTTAGGCCTACATCCTCCAGTCCTCATTGACAAAGGAGACCTGAACCTGCGGGTCAGTAATGGTTCACAGACGTTGAACGATGAATACAAGGCTGTACCTAATAAATAATAAATAACCATTAGGTAGGTAGGTACCTACTTATATCAAATTTTTAGTACTTAGTTACATCAAAAAAATACAATAAAATAATATTATTCGTACCTATACAAACCTTCAAACTTCAAAATAGGTACACGTGTTTGGTATTCTTATTACCTACTCATCCATACTTACCAACTCTCCATTTCTATAAGAACCATTTGTAGTAACCTTGTACCTAAGGCTTGTATTAAACAGATCAATTAATACAATATAAACATATATTTTTATTTATTAACTAAATAATTATAATCGACATCGTTGATTGGTTAAAAATGTCCAATATTAATAAGTTTAATGTCAAAATTAGACGTGTCATACCTAATTAGTAATTACCTAAAGAGACACAGGTAATATGGTAAGAAATGTATATAAGGGCAAAAAATAAAAAATAAATTCCATAAGGAAATGTAGATAAACTCAAGACATTACTTTTACATTTTTATATTTATTAGTTATAGGTATTTACATGTTGGTAAATTTGGCAGAAAGTTTTAAACGTCCGCAAATATTTGATTTGATCAATGTAAATATTATTATAATATAGGTATGAAAAAGGGATAGACCATATTAATTTGCCCATAAGGTTAAGAATTAAAGAATATAATTCTGTGTTCATTTTTAATTTTATCTACATGCGCAAAAATCAAATTAAAGTAGGTATACATGTACATTTTTATCCAATAGTAGGTAAAAGATTAAAAGATAAATATTTATCTGAATAAAAATCCTAAACACTAAACGTGTTGTGGTTATTCTGTTTTACACCTTTATAATCAGGTTATGAGTATCTTACCTGCGAACACGATTTAGATGTGGCTTCTCTACTCCATATGGCTTCACAATTACTTTCAAAGATTTTATTTTTAAAACTGGTTTGCTTTTGCATAGTTAAATTCTATTTTAACCTTGTTTTTGGTTTATTTATAGTGCTGTAAAGTTTAACACCTATTTGCTAAATATTAAACTTTAAAATTCTGTTGTTAATAATGAATTTAGTAATAATGTCATGGAGTTAAATTTACACTGATAATTTTGGTTCATTTTTTTTCATTTATAAATAAGCGTAGATATCCTAACTTTATCTAGAAACCATTACTTAAAATTTCGTTAGTTAAGAAAATCAATCAAATCAAAATAATAAGATTGTGTAAAAAATATTTTTATTTTGTCTATTTGTAATAATTTATTTTTATGCTCATGTCAAAGGTTAAAAAACGTAAACATCAACGTATCCTAAATATTAACATACTTACCTAATAATTATTGTGATAGGTGATACTACAAGTATATACAAGTAACACAATATTAAGTAACAAGAAGTCAGCAAATACTAAATGTAAATAATATATACCTACAAAAAGCTCTGAATGTTATTTCACTTCAAATTTAAATTATTTCGTAAATATTACAATAAGTAATACATAATTAATAACAAAAACTATGAAGTTTATAAGTGAGGTATGAATCTCGACGGGGAATTTACGTGTCAAAAGAAATGGCTTAACATTGTTTAGTGAATTTTTTTGTGTGTATTCAACTGTGGCTTGCCTCAACAAGCAGTAAACAGTATTTATTATTACTTCAAATATTATTTTTACACATTAGACTTATCTGGATACTTAAAAAGGTACATAATAATATGTATATGAATAAAACCCGGAAAAGATAATTTAATAAAAATATCCTTTACCTCAGTGGTACCTAAGTAATCTCTATCTATGTTTGCTTTGCTTCTTACTACTATTCGTAACTTGGTCGTCTCGTCTTAACTACTGACTTAAAAACTGACAAGTTTATGACATCAACTACTTCCAATTAAGAGCTTATTAGTATAGAAGAACGTATCTAAGAATAGGGTAGGGTACCCAGACGAGCTATAATGACTCTACCTGAGCTTATTGACTCAGACTGGCCGGAATCACCAGAATGCACCAAGGTACTTGCATCAGCACTGGAATGCGAGTTGTTAAAGTGTCAATGTTGGAGCGATGAAAAATAAGGTGTCAATTTATTGATGTTGGCAGACGAATTTAAAGTGGCGCGCTCATTACTGCCAGCAGTTTAATTAGCGCGCTACCAAATTATTTAGATGCTAGAGCTACGACTCTACACAGTTGAATCTAATTAACACAGCTTCCCTAATACAAATCAAATATGTTGAGCAAGCTACTCGTATGTAGGTATGATACGTATTTTAATTTAAGAAATAAGTAGATTTAATTGTAGGTTGACCTATTGAATTTAAATTAATAAATATTTAATAAAAATATCATAGCTCGACGGAAAACTTATCTGTTAATAGCAATGGTTCAATATTTAAAGAAAAGCAAAAAATTTAACACTTTTTGAAGAAATAAAACCATTCTTAACAATAGAAACAAGAAAGAAACAAATAAAATTTGTAGTTTGGTTGGTACTAATTGGAAAGTCAGCAAAAATAAAACAACTGTTTTATCTAAAAGTGAAATATGAGGACATGATGGAAAAAAATTGTTATTACGTTATTAGAGCCTTATTCAAATTGCATACCTCAGTACATCCGAAAATTAAGATGTTTAATAAATATTGGATAGGAATTGAAGCTTACATGTTTTTATATTTTTATATGTAAATCATATTTTGCACACACTAGTAGTGAAAATGACCTTGGGAAGTAGTACATCAGCTACTATGTTGCAATTGTAATGACACAAATAACTTTTTGTGTATGAATTGCTTTTGACAAGTTAGTTATTAGTTATTACAAAAGAATCGAAAATTAAAATAAATTTTCGTCAATTTCTATTTACGAAAAATTTAACTGTATTTGCATATTCGACATTATTTAGCACTCGTATTTTGTTATTAGTTACCTATTACAAAGACGACCATGTATGACGACGACGCAAAAATTAGTTCAAGAATAATAAAATAACTATAGTTTGTCGAGCACACAAACGTAATTTATAATTTTTATTTTTTACCTATGCGTAAATAATATTAGGTCTTTACCTATGAAATTGCTGTTTTGTATGGCGAATTTTAGGTAAACTCAATTTTCAGTACTAACA
>DWIY01000812.1:0-11583 GCA_018248615.1 Erynnis brizo brizo
AGGGTAGTACACCTATTAAAACCTATATGTATACGGGTATTTTTATTTGATACGTATGTTCTTTACTTGTAGATACCTACTAGCGGTATGAATAAAAAAAAAACATTTTACATGTAGGCAAGTACCTAAGTATTTTTTGTACCTATTATTACGAGATTCGTTTAATCAACGACGTTTTAAAAAAGTAAATTAGCGGTAAACTGAAACTTATAGGACCCTTAAAAATAATTAATAATCATTATATTTGTTACTCTGCTTCATGTAAACAGTGTTGTCCATCGAAAAATTTAAGGTAGGTACTGGTACATGTGCGACACATCGCCAAAATATCCCGCCAATTTCATTTCTCAGCCCTCCCTGGAGCGTAGTAAACACCTCAACCCCCACCCCCTGCCCCATGTTTGTACGACTGCTATCTCTTGCCAACAGCACACAGTCTACTAGAACGTTTAGTCTTGTTGGAAAAAATAAAAAAAACTTAAGAAAACGTCAGCGCATGGTCTGTCTGACGGTTTTATCTTGATCTTAAAAGTTGTACATTAAATGAAAAAGCAAATAGAACTATCATCAGCAGTTAGGTAGATAGAATATGCATTGCCGAATATATTTATTACCTACCTATTATATTTCAATATAAATTTAAGACAAATAACAATGAATAACTCATAATAATTATACATCCAAATATAAAATTAATTACAGTAAAACATTCAATATAAAATGTACTTACACTAATTTTAATCTAGATTATAGTTTTTCATTGCTTAAATTTGGATACCTGAAAAGGTGAATGTGGATTGATCTAAATTAGATGTAATATCTTTTATTAACCCATATTCATGCAAATAAACGTTATTCAATTTAATTTAATTTCAGAAACATTTTAAATACTTAAAAGGTTAATTTTATCTTTGATAAACATTAAACGCTGAAGGGATTATCGCTACCTACTTATTTTTGTCCATATAAACGATTATTAAAGCATTAAAGCAGTTTTGTCGAACGTATCCGCTTACCCTTACCAATATAACTGAAGTTGGAAGGTATCTACCAATTTACTTAGACCCCGTCTCTAGTGCGCTCCATCACGTTCTTGGAGTAACAAACATCCAGGAATCACTAACAAAGTTCAATCTTTACTGGTTTGAACTATGTTAGGTAAGTACGACATTAGATATGTGGCTCTTTACATGTCTTTGAACAAATAGGATTTGTCTCGAAAGTTGTCTTCAAGCACAATTCAAGATTAACAAAAAAGGAATAGGTACTAACCAAGGTATTTCTTTCTAGAAACCTTTATTTAGTTTTTATTTAGTAGACCGTACTTAACATGATTGAAAGGAAATCTTTAGATATTAAAACTTAAATTTGGGAAGATAAACCTCCTTTACACAAACTTACTTGCTACAAAATATATCTCTACAACTACGTCTCTACATAGTCGATCATACACATACTTAAACGTACTCACATCGATAATCGTACGAACAAAGTAAATACATCTAATAACGTCATGTACAAACAACCGAGACAAGCGTTCGATCGCAACCCTTATTGGCTACAAGGGCTCTTCACAGTCATGTTTGCCTGGTCTCATTTGCTCTGTTTGTCTGAAGCGTTATTTACGACGTGTTTGCCTTTCCTAACACGCCGCTAATTGACTGATTGTCGATAGATACAATGTTTAGGTATACTATGTTTAGCCTTTTAGAACCAGACGTTAGTATACGATGGTATGTAGGTATTATGTTTTGATTATTGGGAGACACCTATATTATTACATATTATTATACAATGTTTTGTTAATAAATCTAATAGGCCTAATATCTAATTTAAATATAGGTAGGTAGGTAATATATCTACTTACCAATGAGAAGTAGTTTAATAAACAACTTCAAGAGCAAAGCCTTCATTCAAACTTGGGCGATATAAGTCTTGGAGATGATGTTTGCCCAACTTTATGTTTAAGGGCTTTGCGCAGAAGAAAACAAATTCCTGTTACGCATCTATAAAGTTTATTGATAGACTTTATTTGGTACTAAAATGTTTGAAGTCTGCCGATGTTGAGAACATCCCCGGGCTTTCGACTCAAAATATAAAATCATTTGGTTGAAGCGCCAGTGATTTAATAATATATTTTTCTTCGCCTCTAATTAACGGATTTTCCTCAGTAATGTTACCAGAATGATAGCGACGAATAAATATACGAGACGAGAAAGTAGTTAAAATTATTTCCCACGTCGATGAAAGAAAAAACATAGATTAAAGCAAATCTGTCCAGTCGAAATAGAAAAAGATACATTTATATTAGGAGGACTAAAGTGGGTTACCTTTCAAAATTTAGCAATATGAGTGGACAGTTTCGAACAGCATTAGTTATTTATAAATAAATTTATTCACATAATGTTCGCAGCTTGATGTGTTTCCGTGACGCAGCGGATCACACGTCCGCTCCATTTTTATTGCGCGTTTATCTTCCTCATTTCAAGGTGAGTTTCGCATTTAATTAATATTTTTATATATCAATACTTCTTAATTTTTATAAGAAACATTTATAGGTTAAAGGTAATAATAATATACTTCGCAAGGTGTGACTCTCTAGAATTTTAAATGGCATTATGTAATTTCTTCCCATAGCTTATCCATGAACCGTACCAAAAGTTTACCAATATAAAATACAAAAGGTGCCGTAGGTTTTGTACAATAGGTTTTGTCAGTTCAATATAAACTGGCTATACCTACGATAGGTCCTACGGCAAAAATCGGTCATGTAAAATGCAGTAGAGCGTGTAGGGCAAAGCAGGGTTATATTAGGCTTCGACTATTAGATATCGTGGCTGCATACTGCAGGTATGTGAATGAATCATCGCAGTTAGGTTCTATCAATTCTTAAAGGATGCAAATACTTGAATAGATCGACACTAAAGTACTGTACAAAAAAGTTAAAAGAACTGAAACCTGACATGTACCTAAGTAGGTACTTTAAAATGAATATAAAAATAATTACTCAGTAAATAAAAAAGAAAATATTCTGATCTGAAAATGTGTATGCGTATAGTGGAGGAAACGTGATCATCAATCTACATTTTCCATAGGTGATACTTAGTCCTAACTCAAGCCTTGTAAGGCGATTTGGTATGCCATAAAACTCACAGCAAAAATCGACCCATGTAAATCTCTATAGTTAGGTACATTGAGCAGTAATGAGGATCGGCCAAATGAAGGATTTGCTTCTGATAGAGGTACGGAAACAATGGGTTCAGGACGGCGGACCCAATAAATAAGGCACCCTTTCGTACACGCTTACAGTTACTGACAGACATCCATATATTTATATAGGCCGCAGCAAATTAGTTTTCTATTGAGTGGAATACTACCTACTAGAAAGACTAAATTAAGACATGGGTATAAACTGTATTATACTGTACTGCACTGTACTGTAAACTGGTTGCAACAACATAGTTTAGTAAAAGTAACTATGTAGTTCCTAGATGCTAAAGATTAAACATAGTAAATAGTTTTCAACGTAGGTAACCACCTAACGTAAATACGTATACAATAAATAAGTATCTACTGAAGTTTAAGATTATAACATTATAAATTAAGTTTTGGTTAACAAATAATCGGAGATTGATGTAAAAACAAATTCAGCAAAATAGCTTTTTCCTTCTGACTAAGCAAGAAAGTCCATGATTTTTATATGTGCTTCGTTAAAAGCTTTTATCCGGATAATAGGTCGCGCAAAGTCCGGATTCATCGTAACTTGATCGGGTAAATTATGTAGGAGTAATGACGGATAGCTAAATGAAGGAAAAGCTCATAGGACCCCGGAATGATGGGTCCTCTACGGGTATATCTATCTTTAAGGGCACTTCCGCTGCCAGCCTTTGAGCGGATTAAAATAAGGAAGAGAAAAGCAAGAGGAAAATATTTTATACAAATAATAAAACTAACGGAAACTCATTTATAGACTTTTTGCTATTTTCCACAAACTTAATAAATGTAGAAAATTCAGTTGGATATAACATTAATACCTACTGAACCTATAAAGCCTAACGATTTCATTTAAAAATATAAATTTTAAATAATATCCAAAAGATAGTAGGTAGGTTTGTAGACGTAAAGAAATGATGCGTACATTCTGAGTACCTATTCTGGCATTTTGCCCTACGCTGCTACGCGTATATTCCACCTCACAAGTTACACCTCACAAGCCCAAATGAGACCATTACGGCGCCTTGCCGAACACATAAGATAACGAATGTCAACCTTACCTAACACATTTAGGGCTCTATTTCGTATAATTAACTCGTATGAGCCAAAGTGCAGACAGAGGCGATTGTACCCGAATACGGTTCAGATAACAGCTTACATCTACGGTGTTCTCTACGTAAAATTAAATTGGTCGTAGAGTTTTCGCGCACCTTTTTAATGTTTAAATGCAAAAATTTACATAAAAGAATACCTAGAAAGAGTTGTGTGACTCCGTAGCTTAGAGAAAAGTATTTACTTAATAAGAGTGAATACTGAAAAACAGGTTGGATACTTAAATTGCAAACGAACTCTAAAAGTAGGTAGGTAGGTACCTACTTATTGCTTATAATATAATAAGTATTGTTTTCAGGCAATTTTTAACAACATAAAAGTATACCTATATCTATGTCGGTATCAACGATTTCACTCAGTTCTGAATTTTCATAGGTTAGGTCAGAAAGTTAAAAGAAAAAGTCTACTGTGTTGTAGGTACCTATGTAGCAAATAAATGTGGATAGGTGTCAATGTTCTTAATGTCTCTATTGGCTGTTCGTAGTTCTAAGACTCGTAAAACCTGCACAATCATAATCCTCAATGTGAAAGGTTCAATAATATTTGTTGTAACAAATTAACGTAATGGAGTCGAGGATACATTCATTTAACTTTTATATCGGCCGTTTCAATCAAGCAATCTGAATAATCCCTCGTATATCGAGTTGAATAAACTGTCATTACGACTGTCTTACGTCTATATGCTCGGTGCATAAATGTGGTATATCCAATCTTACTCCTATCCAACCGGCACGTCGGGTCATGGCCGCTTAAAGCCCTTGAAAGCGATTAGGTTGAATTTTATTGCACGAGCGAGCGTGCACTATTCACTACACTACACAAGGAACTTTCTCAAGGACTTAAAAGTGACGTGAAGTGGGCAAGCATATACTATTGGAAACAAATTCGTAAAAATCAACGGTTAAAGTTAAGTTTAAAGACGAAACTTAATATTATTTTATTACAATAATGATTAATAGAAAAGATTAGATTAAATAAATATATGCATTTATGCTTAGGTTTATTTGAGTATTTCGTAATTGCTTACAAATTTATGGAAACCAACGGTTATTTAATGCTTTATTGTTAATTAGGTATTCTAAATTTAATCAAAACTTTTCTCGAACAATCATCAATATGCCGATCAATGTTTACACATTAGAACCTTTTTTTGCTACGATTTAATACTTAGGTATTTTTTTTAAATACGCCTATCTATGTTATTCTCTGTACCTATCTATGTACAGAGAATAACATAGATAGGCGATGACTTATTGATAGCATAGTGATGATTTATTAGTCTGATGTCTGCGGTCATCATATGTAAGTAGTTAGATATTTACATCATAAATAGAACGTAATCCACTCGCTAAGCTTATCACGAAGCCCGTGGCTAAAATTAAAGCTCCAATCGCAGCGGCGCGAGATCGTAAATTGTAACGAGTCCATGATTTATGTGTACTACTCCGCATATTTTTAGAGTATTATAAAAACACATCTTCAGCCCGATGTTGGTAAAACACCGACGAGATTTGAACTCTTCTTTGAACCAATTGTAAAAACAACCGGCCGAAGCTGAAAAATTATAGGTTGTGGAAAACCTCGCGTTCTTAATACCTAATACTCAACACCCAGTTTTAAATTTATCAATAATGTTTACTTGATAAACGTCATTATCAAATTCAATAATAATAATTATAATATACCTAATTCATCCACTTTGGGTGCCACCCAGGCTAAAGCAGACCGGGAGTAAAAAGCAAGTGGAAGAAAAATCCCGGCACTCTTAAAATACGAGTAGTTCATCAATACCTGCAGAAAGAATTTAGGTATGTTTATAAATTACTAAGTAACAAAAGAGGTTAGCGTCGACTTGATATTTGTGTTCTTTTATAAGTCTTCTTCCACGTGCTATTGAATTGTACATGGTTAGTATCGTTTTAAAAGCATAAACGTAATTTTAGAGACATAATTGAAGCAATTCCATTAAATGGCGATAAAATTAGCATTTTTAGAACACAAAAACAGGTTACATCAAAAAATTAATACCTTTTGATGTTAAATTAAAGCACTTACGTTTTCTTTGTAGTTAATGTTATAGGTACAAACAATACACAATACGATAATTCCACCCCTTATTCACTTCAAGCTTTACTTTGTTAACATTATAGGTGGTCACTAAACTATACCTAGGTATACTGAGTAGGTACCTATGTATCCTAGTGCCCAAGTAAGGTAACTGTCTCCCAAAGGTACCTAAGTACCTACCTACTTATAATAATTCTTTTATGATTTATTGTAACAGTTAATAAATTACCTTAATCTAAATTGCCTTGCTCTTTTGCCTTCAGTTTTATGAAAAATTATAATACTAATATACCTAGCCTATATATGGCGAAGAATAAGATTTAAAACTTAAAATTGAAAATTTCAAAATATCTTTATCCTCATTTAAAAAAAACCGAACATCATAAAAGCAAGCACTAAATAAAATAAACATGTAGCGTTCGTTATGGATGCAATGGATACTTCCAGAAAATATAGTAATATTTTCTGGGAGTATCCATTGTTTTTATAGCCAATTATGGACACAATAAATTGTTATTTTTTTTCTTAGATATGCGGTCCTTTTATACGTTTTAGTAGCTCATTATTGTAGATAGAGTCTTACATACAATAACCACAGGGGAGATATATCTACTCGTAATTCGTGGAGACAAAAAATGTTTACTAGTTTTTTCATTTTGATTTATTATTGTGTCTGTTAGAGCGTGACTGTTTCAAAGGATCATTGCAGCATAAACATCAATTTATTGAACAAGAACTCAGTTAGCAGTTACATGTACCTAATTGAAGAACAATCGGACAAAGCTGGGCGTTTGAGCTCTAAAAATGAATAGTAGGTTAGGTAGTGTTATGGCAAAATTCACCATTAAAATTTAAAACAAATTTTAGTCAGTAGGTGGATAGGATACCTAGGTAGGTATAATTTAGTATGAGTAGGTAAGAAAATGATTCATAGAAATAAGTTAAAGAAGAAAACTAAACTAAACTTAGGTAGCTACATACCTATTCTTACTCTTATTATAAATGTTTTGATGAAACATCTGCAGATCAATATTTAAAGCATATTTCAAAACCAATTCTTTGGAAAACGCATTGCATAACAAAACCGATCTGTATTGTCCGTCTATCCTTGGGGCCCAACCCTTTTTTGCATATACCTAATTGCATAACAACAGCTTAACGACTTCCTTGACTTAAATTTTAAATAGGAATAATGTAAACTAGAGCAAAAAGTGATTGAAAAATGTTTTATAACGGACTCTACCTAGAAAGGGTTTCAACATTGCGGTTAACTGTGAAACAATCGGTACAGTTATTGTGCAGGGTTTATGGTGGGCCGTAAATCATTGGGAGAAAAAAGACGGAGAGGTGACGTCATAAGCCATAAATGTTTAACGGCGACGATCAGCTGAGGTGTGGAGGTCGTCGTCTTGGTTGACCCTCAGGTTGCATGAGACCTACATACTGCGAACAAATTGTTTACGATTTCTTGACGTGTAATTAAAATTACGTAGTATGATTAAAAGAGCATAGATAGATACCTACTTCAAATAAATGAAGAATACAGAAGAACAAAAGAAATAAGTATTTTGAAAGGAAAATTATAGGATCGTATTTTTTCAATTTACAAGTTACAGAAGCGGCTTTATTTAATGACCATTTAAATAATCCTGATGATCAATCCGTTGATACGGCTTACAAATAATAATACCTCCTTACAATACCTAATGATATCATCTAGCTTTACCGAGGTACTTACCAGTTACTCTCATGAGAGCCTATATTTTTGGAGCAGGTTGGTATGAAAGATTATGCTGATCACCAAATGTTAAATGGTCACGGCAGACTATGAACAATGTGACTAATAAACAACCTCGAGCAGAAAGAACATTCCAGGAAGAATTTAAGTAAAGCAATACTTTAAGTAAAGTAATACACTGACGTTGTTATGGAGGCAACGGGATGTCACCTCATGTGAATAGCATTAATTAAAAAATCGCCACTAAGTAAAATAGCTACCATTAGGTGGCACTTATGCCTGCTAATTCTATAAAAACAAAAAGTCACAGAAATAACAGTAAGGCGTGAGTTTCAAATTACAGATTTTTTATGGTGGTACCCGTTGATAATCTCCACAGGTCATATACAGAACACAATAATAAGCCGAGCGATAACGAAATGGAACACCTCTCTAGGTATTCAGATAACCGGCGCGACTTTCTACGCATATTAAATCCGA
The DNA here is from genome assembly GCA_018248615.1 of Erynnis brizo brizo. NCBI lineage: Eukaryota > Metazoa > Arthropoda > Insecta > Lepidoptera > Hesperiidae > Erynnis > Erynnis brizo. Next base: position 8,612 of record DWIY01000812.1, read on the forward strand.
TAAACAGAATGATAACAAAACGCCATTGTTGTTGAGAATTGCTAATCAAAGATCTCGATTGAAACTCGTTTTAAACTCGAGATAACAATGTTTGAGATCGATTTGAAATTTCCATTGTAAAGCTAAAAAGGATGTTTCTTAACTCAATCAATTCAACTGTTGCTATGAATCTGAAAATAAGTAGCTAGTTAGAAAGGTTCATCTTCATTTTAGCACAAATTTTGTTCAATCATATCTCTTTTAAGACTAGGAATTCAATGTTTTATTTCAAAGAGTTACCTACTGATAGATACCTACTGATAGATCTACCTTAGATAGTATGATAAGTCTTTTGTGGTTCCAATTCTAATAAAATAAACCTCTACCGTTACGAACCATAAAAGATTCGCCTTCTTAGGTGTTTCACTTCCAATTTTTAATCTTATTACCCATCTCTACTGATTTATTAGGATGTAGGAAATTTGAAAAATGGAAATTGGGTGGGAGAAAGTAGTTATTATTTTTTAATTCTTATTTACGTGATGTCAGTGACATCAGGTCATGTCCCGATATTTTTTCAGCTGAAAGGTTGCCTGCGCGCTGCTCACCTAAAGAGCGAACTGTAAATCAGCGCGCGCTCTACATATTGCCATTAAAATCTGCCTATAAAACCCATTATGGCTCTTTTTATCGGTAATGCTTCAATAAAAGGCACAAGTGTAACCGAGCCGTATAAATCGGCAAACTAAACAATGGCCAGAGCAGTTTCGCTTCACATTTCTACGCGTCAAGTTTTTTGCTTAGTGAAACAAATTCAAGCTATTTATCACAGTTATGAGAACACCACGCGCTGGCCAACACGTCTTCACGACTTTAATTAAATTAAAACTGAAACAGCAGTGCCTCGTGTATCTAAATTTGTTTCGGGACCTGCAAAAGTATTTATATACGAGTACATGCCGCGCTCGAATATTGTCCAGACGTGTTTAGTTGTTTACTGAAAACATGTGTGAAAACGCACTCAAACTTCCCGCCGCATTTTTGGTAAGTGTTCAATCTATGTAATGTATTGCAGAGATTTATAATGTTTACAACGTTCTCCAAACGCTACACCCAATGCCATCTATCTAACCAATAGACAACAAGTGAAAACGCGACAATGATACGGACGTCGTACATGGAACAACGCAACACATAAAAGCCTACCACACGCACATTTGCAGCGTGTACTGTGCGTGAATGTGCGTAGGAATTCAACGCACACAAGCGTACGTGTACTTTGTAAGCCGTGCCATTAAAAAGGTTCAGCCGTTCACCGCGCGGTGGCGTTGTTCCAAAGGTTCGTATCTGAGTTGAAACGGTTCGTAGCCGCTTCGCGTGTTGGCGCTACTGAGCTACGGCGCGGCGGCGCTATCTACGAGATCTATCTAATTCCTAATAAGATTATTTTTTTCTTATAAAATTGCTCTAATAATTGATTTTTTCGCCCTGATAAGTATTTTATTAGTTGGTAATTACGTATTCTTACTCTTAGTGGTTTTTAGAGTGTGTTGCGTCTTTTACGTTTTTGTGCCACTCAGTGAGTCGTGACTCACTGGTGTGCATGCACGCGTGCATAATTTTTGGTTGTGAAGGAAATGGGAGAGATGAGTCTTAATATTGATGTTTAAGGATAAATATCTTTCGAGTATCCGTATTCGTATCCGTATCCGTATTCTTTCGAGTATCCGTATCCTTCATTTAACTTTATGCAATTGAATGTAAATTCAAGATGTCAATAGATCAAATTAATATTTTGACATAGGTACCTACTTACTACTTACAATAAATAACTGTTAAGTATTGAGTGGTAGCTTATTTAGATATTTCTGGTAGGAATTTTAAGTTCTTTTGTTTATAAAAAGAGCAACGGTAATTTCAAGATACCTACCTAGTTATATGGAAATTTAAAACTCATCTCAGCCTTGCTAAAAATAACTTAGTTATATACTTTGTTAGAGCATTTGAATAATTAAATATTCAAATTTGCTTTTATCACAGTAATTAACACATATTGTAGCTACCTACATGCCATAAAGACTTACCCACCAAAGTTTAATTTATTAGTATTCTAGTCAGTATCTAAACAAAAAAAATATTAGCTTTACTAAAACCAAAAAAAATCCTGAGATTTTTGGCGAGAATTCCACACGCAAGTCTAGCGTTTTCTTTTTTCATTATTTTAAAATGACTTCCTCGGAGGATTTAGTCAAAGTTCGAGCTTTACGCCGGGCGGAACCCCCCACCCTCTCATCTAACTTGCGCCATTACCGGCTCTTCTATTCGTTCAATCTGAAATTTGAAGCTGATGCCACGATATATGGTACCGCAGCTCCGAGGATTTAGGACTCGGAACTCGTACATTCCGGGGATTTCATATTTATTGCTACATTTTTGTTTAAATAGCAATGAGATGAAAGTAAGTAGGTAAATAAATATAGTCCCACGTAAGGTTTTCCACACCTCACTATATTGGGAAATAATTTTTGATTTTTTTTTATTGGCAACTACCTACTCAACTTTATTTTTAACCTGCAATATACTACAAGCGACAGATAGGTACAGGTCATTAGCCGCCCGATCGCCGTCCTAAACATTAGATGTTTTTATACTTAAATGTATGACGTAATTAGGTACCTATTGTTTATACTATTGTAGCAGTAATATTGTTTATATCTATAATTATCACATTATAAGGAACCATAATTATATTTCCAACCAAAACCCAATGATTTCTTACCATCATGGCGGGTTTTGACGGTGATAGTAGTTACGAGGAGATAAATAAATATATCTCGGGTGAACTGGTAGTGAAGTTGTGTGAAGCTTGTATGGACTTTTAAACGTCTAGGTACTGGTAGGTGTAATATACCTATACCTATTTTGTGAATACTTCTAGATTTTTTTTTTTTTTTTATAAAAATGAATAGCAAACGGGCATGCAGGCCACCTGA
>DWIY01000813.1:0-11573 GCA_018248615.1 Erynnis brizo brizo
TGGTGTTTTTTTTACCACCAGTGAAATGCCGCCCCCACCAAAGTGCCGCCCGGTGCGGACCGCACCCGCCGCACCACTCACGCTACGCCACTGTGAATATTCAAATAAAATTTGTATATATACGTACAAACATATAGATAAAATTAACGTACATTATACGACTATAATGAATTAATTTAATTACATGTTCATTGTATATGGGTGCATATTTTGTTTGCCATGTTTGCACAAAATTTTAATTCAAAATCGCAATTAAATTAGCATGTAAATAACTCTACTTAAAAATGCATGTAGTGTTATAATGTTAAATTTGTTAGTTGCATAAAAGTGGATTTTTTTTATATATTCACCAGCGAGTTTAGTGGCTTTGGTAAAGCAACATTTGAAAATTATGAATGCCTCCTATTTTATAATAATATCATATCAAGTTCGAAATCCTGGCGCGATATTTCTGCTATTTTAAAATAACTAAATGAAGACAAGCGCCTTTTAATTGATTTGTATAATAATTATGTATATATAAATAAAAACTAGGAGGCATCAGCTTTCAAAATGAAAATGGACATCAAATGGTCAATACTTTGGAGGTAACATACCTATACAAAACAGACCGATACAAGATAAACCATATTTTCAACGTCAATACTCAAAAAGAACACTCGTATTTTTCCAACAAACAGCAGAATGTGATTCAAAATGAAAATTCAACATTAAAACTTGTCCTTTGTAGTGCTTCGACAGCACCGAAGTGTTTAAACTGTATGAAAACTGGATAAAATGAACAAAGTGCAACGGTAACAAGATAATCGCGTCTGGAGCAGTCTGCAACACTGCGACCACATTATCTGGCGAATTGTGGCTCAATATCCATGATCGTAATCACATGTTTCATTGACGTAGAAATCTAATTTTCTTCCATTTCATTGTATGCTCACTGTTTCATTTTTGTTGTAAATGAGTCATACATTGAGCACATAATTGATGACAATTTCAAAGTAATACTTGGTAGCTTTAGTGCATTAAGGATATTTTTCAGGCTACTTCATTTCAGATTATAAGACCGCCTATTAAACGCATATGTCTACGGCTTGTACGATTTTTTTTACTATTTCTCCGGATAGTTAATTGATGCAGCAATACAAGAACTTCCTCTAAATTTTGACAATGAAGCTAAGGGTTAATTTCTCCGATAAATAACTAACTATTTATCAACGCTCGCCCCTCGCTTCTGACACTTTTTAAAAGGTTTCAGTTTCTTTGCCAACTATCTAGCGCCAAGAAACACTAAAACGTCTTCTATCTACTACGCTCCCATTTAATTAAAACTATTTTGCATCGAGTAATAAGGATACTTTAAACAAAGAACACAGTGATAACCACTTCAGTAATTCTTTGAGCGGAGCTCAGTAATAAGTGCTCGGGGAAAAACTATCGTGTTTCTGTTTCATTTTCTTTGTAGATTCTTGTAGAATTAAAGAATTAAAGCGCTGTTTGCTTTTTACTTAGCTAATGTAATAGAATCGAGATTTTTTTTACACAATTTTTTATTCTGAAACAGTATTTGATTGTTGTACATTATTTTATTTTTTGAATAAGTAAAGTGCTCGTAGCAATAGATACCTAACTGAAGAGCCGTCATAGCGCAGTAGTAGCCGGTAAAGTAAATATAAGATTAGTGTTGTAGATAGTGGGCACCGGAACGACCAAATTTAAATTCGATTTTTTCAATTAGAAGCTTCGGCGCCCTTCTAAAGACCTTCGAAACTACGGAACCTGTTTCGAAGGTCTTTAGAATTATTATGACAGTTAGTCATTACCGGCACAGTATATAGAGACATAATGTATTTACTGTGTTACCGGCGATCCACACAAAGAATCAGCTCCTGTTTGTTATACCTAGCACGTGTACTGTTTCCCAAACGCCAGAGGCAAAGTATAGTCAGCTATACATATTCCGTAAGTTTTGTTATTTAATTACTACAAGATCCGGCAGTGCGTCTCGTGAAGGGCTGAATGTAGCGGAAAAGAATCCAACAGGAAACTCTATTAAGGAGAGTGCGGGACGCTTAGTGTGGAATTAAGTTTAGATTAAGACTATCCGTTAGACGCCGCACCGTTGTTTAAACACATAGTTTTCATTTTAGTTTAGATGTTCTGGGACTTACCGGACGTAATAGATTTATAGCGATAGATTCTTTTTATCACTAGTATTTTATACCTAGGGGAATCTGAAGTAGGTAATACAACGAAATAATACAACTTATGAATCTTTTGTATTTGACGTACATATTTTACTGACGGGTCTTAATTTCAACATCTGTGTTCTTCTTTTTCATCCTCTGCGTGGCTACTAGCACTCGAATTGACCGCGAAGCCGTAGTTTCAGTTATCAGCAGTTTACGAATTCCAAACTTCGTCTTACAATATAATTGTACATGTAGGTATAACAAGAATATATTTTCAGGTTTGTTCTTTGAATATTTCAAGTGGGAAGACCAATGAGCAGAAATTGGGAGTTCTATATAATAATACAAAAAAAAATACTAAGGATTCAGTGCGATAACGATAAAATATTTTATTGGATCAGCTCGAAGGAATGTTATTAATTAGACGCTGCGCCCAACCCTTTATAATTACTTTCATCGATACAAAATGGTTCAAAGTTTCTTTAGATTTTGGTCATAAACGCTGAAGTATTCTTTGTAAGGATGCGCCTTTTATGTATTGTTAAATTAATTAGCGGTAAAGTAAGCCTTTGCAAAGGAAAGGAAATGGAAATTGGAATGGGTTCATAGAATTAATTAAATTGATTAATTGACTATAATATTATATAACCACGTACCTAGGCTAGTAACTTCAGCTTCTTTATAGAACTCTAAATAAAAATATTTGTATTTTTATAATGTATGTTAATTAATGATGAGTATAATGAGTATTTAAATAAGTAGATTTATAGCAATTTTCATAAAGCCAGCGAAGTCTATTCACAACAGTTGTTCTGTCCTACTATTGTAATTACTTCTTCATCTTCTTTCTTTTCAGCCCTTTGTAATTGTAGTCCATTGCTTGACATGGGCCCTTAATCGAAGTCACTACACCCGATCCGGTGCTCAGTCCAACAGTTTTCCGGTATCGTCTTCAGGTCATCAGTCCACCTGGCCGGAGGATGGCCTATTATCTTTTTATCGAGACGTGGTCGCCATTCGAACCTTTCTTTCTAGTAATGAGCTTGTTAACTTACAGAAGATAAAATATCTTAAACTTCATCGCTCACATTCTTGATATTGGAGTTACTTTGAATACCTACTTTTTAAAAACGTTAAAGACACATATCTGTTATCGAATAATTACTATGTGAAGCTAAAGCTCGGTCTTCCACACATTTTAATCGCTACCGTGGGATTGTCGCATGGAATGTACAGTAATGACTGGGAATTATTTTGATTGCCTCTATTAAATCGACCGTCTGTCAGTTCTGATTGCTGTATAGAGATTTCACATATTTTTAAGCATACATTTTTTATATCACAATGCAATTTTACCCGCTCACAGTTTCGTTATTTCATGAAGTTTTGACCGCATGAAATACAGAAAATTAAAAATACTGACTGATCGTTTTTAAATATTTTAATGATAATGTATACAAAGTAATTCCCATTCCTATTGTTAGATACTTGAAAATAAAATAATTCTTTGAGCTTTGACCCTCAGTTCATTCAAGTTGTAGAAGCCCTAAAGCGATATTTTGGGGTCGGCTGCAACAGGGTTTCTCAATCTTATCGTGTATCGTTTAACGTTCCTTTATAATTATTAGACTTTAAGACCACGGCGCTCCCCTTTAAAAACACTTAAGGGAAATAGATAAAGAAATAAGATAGCTGTGATCTTTTGAATTTTATTAAAATAAAATAAATAAAAATATTTGAAAAAATATATGACATAAGTAACTTGGTTTTTAAATGAAAGTGATGGGTAGACTTGTTTTTGGTCGTAAATAGGGTTAATTTTACTCGTATTCAGCTTATCGCACAAAGGAGTCAGCTAAGCTGCTGCCATTCTATAAGATTTTCGCGTGTGACGCAATGGTGTACCTCTAGCTAGTGGTACGCGTACCCTACTTTGAGTAACTCTGGGCTACGCCGTAGCTGTGCTACGTTCCATAATTCACCTCATTAGAGCTCCGTAGCAGAAAATGTTTTACTTCTAGTCTTGTATTCCGAACCGAAGACAGACCGACGTCACCGCGTCGTTATCATTCATTGGAATATCAATGAAGACTTTGTGAATAACAATAGTGAGATATACCAAAGAGAATTTACTATCCAAAACAAATTTACGGAACAGATAAAAGGTTTTGTTTAAATTGAATATTCAAGTTGCAATAATATTAATTTAAACTTTAATAAATTTTAAATTAACGCTTTTATAGCGAAGTTAATACTAAAATCATTCTCTCCCAGTCAATGTTAGGGCAGTAGAAAAACAACGAAAATTATGACCGATAATTAACATACATAAATACATACAAACTTTCACAAACACTAAACATATTATATCGGGTATTATTTTGAGTAAATTTCATAAACATCGGAGTTATTATAGTTCTTCGAGGGACTACATCTATTTTTAAATTGTTAAGTGCAAATCAGTACAAATCTGGTCGCAGTATTAAGAACGGTTATTTTAGAGCAGTCATGATAAATGAAGATAGAGAATTGTTATCCGAATAAAAATTTTAGTTCATTATCGACAGTAGGTTCCGCTCTTAAACCGACTCGTTACGGAGACACCGCTCATGAATAATGTACACCATATAAGGACATTAACAGATGAAATAAGATTGGACTGTGAGGTGTTTGGCAAAGGGAGATCCCCGCCAAGCGAGGTGATCATGCCTGAGGGGACGGCGTTATCTTCGAATTACGGTGGCGTCATCTCTTGACGAGTGACTTTGTCAAAATTATTTTTAAAATATCACATCTCAGCGCAGAGCATTACGTAGTGCTCCCGACATGACAAAGTTAACCCATGTTTTCGACTCTTCTTCTTCTCCGTAAATGAATCCTAGTAAAGTTTGTAAGCAATTGGTAAGTTATGTATCTTCATAGTTCGGGGTTATTGGATTTGGTAGTTAGGTACTGTAAGCTGCGATTTAGGCCGCGCTCAGTTTTGACGCGTATTCGTATGAATTCTACTTGTGCGCAACGTACGTTAACGCACGAACACAACGTCAACGTCAATTTCGTCGCGCGCAGTGTGAGCGCTCCCATAGTTGTCGGGATTGTTCGTTCGTGAACGTACGTATATGCACGAGTTGAATTCGTATGAATTCGCGCCCAAACTTAGCGCGGCCTAAGTGTACAGTTTCAAAGCAAAATACTACCTACGTATAATTTATAAATGCGCTTTTGCGATTGTCTTACAGTCAAATTGCAGTTCGTTTGTTAATTGCCTTTTTTCTGGCTTCGTGGGATATCTACCTGCATGTTTTAAATGCTGCGAATTTTTTCTTCTGATATTTCTCCCAACTGGATATACCGTGAATATTTTAAGGTTGTTAAGCGATATCGTCGCATTACATTGACTTTTATTGCTTGGATTTTTATGGGAACGAGAAGCTTTTAAAACTAAAGCCTCATTTGAATACGGAAAAGGTCATCTTGAGGTGGGTTCACATGTGGAATTAAAGCAGCGGTATAAAATATTGAGTGAGCTTTGGTGAATTGTGCTATGCGCTGCAAATACCTAGTCCTAGGTAATAGTAAAAGGATTTTTTGATATTCATTTTCCCCGCTCTTCTTTGAAATATACATTATAATTCATCGAACCAGCGTAAGTTATTTGCAAAAATAAAATGAAAGAGGAAAAATTTACGTTTAATGAAAATACTTTCTATAAGTAATAGAAAATACTTAATATGTGCCTTTTGTTAACAAAAACTTAACTTTAATCAACTTTCTTTCAAAAGGTAGCTAGCATATTATAGTTTATTCAAATCTTTAATTTAAAAAACAATAAACGTTGTTTCAGAGCGTTCAAGTCCACAAATTAATATGAATTTCTAAGGCGGTTGTCTGGCGCTGACTACAAAGCGAGCAAGCCTGGACTCGGTCAAGTATAAACATTGTTTATAGTGGAATAGGTAGTAACAGTACGAAAAACTTTTACAATACAGAAAGTATACCAGACACTTTTAGATTTTAAGGTAGATATTGTGAAAGTACTTCTAAGGTATTCTGTTTTATGTCCTATCTCTTGCAGTAGTATCCTTTGGGAGATGATGATGAGAGGTTATGCCCCGCTGCGCAAATTCAGGTAAAAAAAATCTTAATTTAGTTCCAAGAGGAATATTTTCGACAAAAATGCCTATGTGACCTTAAGTATGAAATTGAATACAGGAAGTAGCTAGGTACTCATAAAATTTCATACTTTATGATATCAACAATTGATGACTATTGAGTGGTAATTTGATTTTCTATGAATAGGTACGTTCGGGTCCCGGTTAAGCATGATAAAATCAACAAATAAGTAAATTGAAAAGGTAGGTCCATTGTTGAGTAATGCCGACTCGCATTCGCTGAAAGCCATGCGGTCGCAAAGAATAGTTTCAGGAAAATAAAGTACACTTGTAACAAAGGGACGGGTCTTTTGTGAAGAGGTTAAACGCAGGGAACCCTAAACATACGGAACGAGGTAAATTTGTTGTTTTTAAAGCAATCTTGTGATCAAAACCCTCACCTCTATAAAAGGCAGCACAAACAGAGGCGCTATAATCGATTTAATGAAAGGGGAATCGAAGGGTCCTGTAGGTTTACATTTCCAAATTTACGACTACCTCTAACGTTTAATTGGAAATTCGTGCCGCAATAAAAACGACTTGATGACCAGAAGATTAAAACGGGGACGATTTAAAATGAAACTGAATGTTAATGGGATCTAACTCGCCATCTCTGGCGGCAAATGATATTTCTGGAAGACGTTGCAGCATCGACGACAGGTGTTGACAGCCTTTGAGATTTTAAGTGAGTGCGTTGCTATTTCTGAAGATAAAGAGGTTTGGCATAACTGTTTCTCCAGCACCCACATGACCCCACAGAAGCGTATAAGGTATGACTAATGTGTTGGCTGAGGGTGGCGGTAAGTACTCATCTCAAGAGAACTACAATGGTTCTACCCACGCGTAGCCATGTTGGGTGAGAGCGATGCTGATTGATTACTTAATCTGCAGTTAAAGTGGTCGGGAAAATAAATCACTGTTTTTTGCAAAGATGAAAGGTGAAAGTTAAAGTAAGAGTAGGCAAAACAAAGTTAACAAAAAAAATGTTCATTAATCAATTTTGTCTCACTTTTGGAGTAACGCGGTGACTTTCGGTGGTGGTGAGGTGTAATTGGCACCATAACCTAAAGTTCCTTCCATACGTCCTACAATCTGTCATATAAGGACTGATCTGCTCGTGCGTTTTTTGTCATTCTTTTATAGAAATAATTCTTTTCATAAATTCTCTTCGGTTTTGTTGTGTACTTATTTATTAACATCACAGGCTAGTAGAACCTGAAACGAATCTACCCACGGATAATATGATACGTTTTTGTTATATGAGAGGTTGAACAATTTATTCTTCTCAAGGGTCTTTGAATCCGAGATCTTTTGTCAATTTCTGCTTGACCACAATAAATTTTACCTGAATGGAAACTAAAATAAATAAGAATCTATTATATTTCCAGGAATAAAGTAGTTATAGTTTATGAAGAAACATCCTTTCTTTATAATAACAACTCCGTTCCCTATAAATTTAGGTAAGTAAAGAAGAAACAGCTAATATTGATTTCCTGTACTAAACGAAATAGGTAGGCCTCTTATCTCCTTAAAGTTTATCACTCCTTAAATCATGGGTGGTAAACCTTAGAGATAGGTACTTACCTACAGCCATTAGAGGTACAGCCATAGCTTCTAAGCCCGCCTTAATGCAGCATATTATTATGTCCTTAGATTGGGCCTACCTTTATTTGAGGCTAACATCTTAGTCCTCATGATTAGCAACGACCTATTTGAGCCATGGGTAGGAGTGACCATCAGATGGCAAATACAAAAAAAAAGAGTATAGGTACAGTGCTATGCTATGAGCATCAACACTATTTAAATAGTCAAAGTATTTGTAATCCAAGTAATGGCAGTTCGATACGATTACAATAGATACGAAATTGGATTAGTTTATGTTTGAGGAACAGGTGTATGTGTAATGTAGGTACAGACATACTTAAGTATTTATAACGTTAAATTTTTACTTTAATCATATATAAAAATGGGGAATTATAAAACGATCGAATAAAAAAAACTTAGCGACTGATGATGATATACTGTTTTAATAACTTGAGCGGTATGAATTTGAGTAAGCGAAAAATTAACGAAACTAACGAACGACGAATATTGATCAATAATAAAATCCAGAACGAGCTTAGTTGTGGGTTGTAGTAGTGGGTTGTGATTAATCCATTTCAGATTATTCTAATTTTGACACTTAAAACTTTAATTTACAGTCACTCGTTTTAATACTACCCTATAAAAATTAAATAAGAAAGGGACAAGTCGAGCATTATTTGGTCTTAAAAACGATTCCATGAGCTTTTTACATAAGAATGAACGTTTAGTACAAAGAGGCGGATAATAAAATAAAGTTCTTCCTACTCGTAAATCTTTCATGCCAACGAATAAGAACGGAAAGGCTACAATCTTTAACTTTCTGACAGTTTAATAAGATAATAAAAATATAACCACGAAAAAAGGAAGTTGGAACTAAATGTAATTTCATTCTTTCTACCTGCTTGCGTACGATTTCTCCTTTTACGTCAAGGGGATTTTTCCTACTAGGGCAACGTCTGCGTGCGACAGCGTCCGATTCAGGCCTGTGTTAATATACAAACTTAGAACCGACTTCTTGTATTTTTTTAACAAGTAAAACGTTTTGCTTAAGGCCCTGATTCACTGCTGACTGCGCGGGCTGATGGTCTAACGAGCCGGCGGGCTAAAGGTGTAGGTCGTCAAGGGAGCGCCTACAAAACCGCGGTTTGAAAGTACAACGGTCTAGCTCTCTTAGCCTATCGTGCATGAAGCTCGCAGTCTAATACTTCGTTCGTGTACAGTAAAATAAAGGTCGTTCGCCGTCCAATTTATTTCAAACAATTGTAATATTATCGACATGAAAAGATTTGTGTTTACTTTACCTATCTATAGGTACACAATGAAAGTGCAGTCAATAACTTTTACGCTACGGTCAAATGTATGCGACCGAAATAAAACTGTTGCTATATTCTTTCTTATGTTGTACGTACGGGTACCAGTACATTTTAATAAATTCATTACGGCCACTGTACAACGGTGGGCAGGATCCCAATTTAGTTCAATTTGCGGCCATGTCCTCTGCCATGCGATGGGGTCTGAAAATTTAATGGTAGTTCAGGATATATGGGCACAGGTGGGCCGCATGACGAAAAAAGGAGCCTACTTTACGAGTATTTTATTTGCCCCGTACTTATAAACGAGACAATAAATTTCAAATTAGCACATAAAAGTATTTACGGTAACTTTAAAAGTAATTAAATTACATCTGTATTGACCCAGTTTGAATGGGAAATAGATGTACATATTTATATTTGTGGTGTCGAAATGCTCACCTTGCAAAATGCATACCTTTATATTTATTGTATTTTGAAAAATTGATTTAAAAAAATTATTATTTGCCATATTTGGCTTTTGGCACTGTTTATGTAATAATAAATAAAATATTATAATTGTCATCTTTATTATGTACTTGACCTAACTAACCTGTTTTATTTGCATTTATTATGTTTGTAAGTTGTAGTAATAAGTTAGTAGTACCTACCTATGTTTGTAATAGTATGTACCTATGTATTTATATCATGGCTTAAGTAGGTAGGATAAAATGAATAAGATTACTTACGTACTTTTTAAACAAAATACTAACAACGTGATTGTCTTGGTATGGTAACTGTTATAAGTTCACCTAATCCTCATTAACGGTACACCTATTTTCTCTATTTATGTTGTTCAGTTTATTTTTAGCGCACACAAATCTTGTGACAAATTGTAATGCGGGCTGCGTGGACCCCTGAAATAGTACCTAGCTGGCTGGCAATTTGTTCGAATCCAGGGGCTAATTACCTGGATATTTCGTAATAAATCACACTTACGTGCTAGAGGACGGCGGATCGTTCGGCGGTGACGACAGTGGCTTTACTGCACTAAATGACCATTTTACTACAGGATTACCTTAACCCGCGGGTCAGCTAGGATTTAAAGTTACCAATATAATATTCACATTAGCACTAGGTATACACATTTTCAAATACTTGACCCAAAGTTTGAATTTTCAGTTACTTGAGCATCTAATTTCTGTAAGGTATATAAAACCGTCAGTATTTTAATGTCAAACTAAGAGACAATAATTTACTGTGCTAAGTATGTCGACGTTCTTCTTTTGGATTTCCTTTAAGTTCTTCACAATGTTCTGAAACGTATGTGTTGACCACCCGCATTGTTTAATGCCTACATCCACTGACCTGCCTACATCACTCTCATTTTGACAAGTTTTGCAGTCAGTCACTAATGGGTTGCAGACACAAGTATTTTTAAAAGTAGTTTTCTAGGGAGAGCGAATTGGTTTGTATCTGAGCGACTAATTATTGGGTATTTTGTAATAAATCATAGCCATGGCCCGATGATATATACACTATAGTGGTCCCTCATCCAGGTTCTGAATGCGCCTGACGCTGCTTGACTTTTTCCATCGCTTGGATCTACTCAAGTAGGTAACGGAGTTATGCGCGTTTCACAGTTAAGATTAGGTATCTTTAAAAAGATCCTTTTACAACGGTTCGCATCTAGAGGGCTAACTACCTGGATATTTCGTAATAAATCACAATGGCCCGAGGACAGGGGATTACACGCGACAGGGAGGACTACGCGCGACGCCGGACAAAGCGGCTACTTTTATTATACCTAATCCTAATAATATATTCTATCTTTTAAATTTTAAACCTAAAGTTTAAAATCGGAAGTTTATTCGCTTTATTCTTATTTAGTCTTAAGTCTCATTTGATAAGATTTATTCCTTGTCGATGGGTAAGGGATATAAAGCACCACCTTTTCCGTGACCCTGAACACTATCGTCAAAGTATTCAGACGATAAACGTCAGTCATTAGTATCACAGTAAGTATATAATATATTTACTGTGTTAGTATGTCATATTTCAGTCTGTAGGTACTCTGACATCTTCCCATAGTTATGGCAGCTCGATACGATTACTATACGAAATTGCGTTAGTTCACAATCGAGGCACTGGTTTATTTCTTATTTATTTCATTGTACCTACCTGCAAAAGTATCGAATTTTTTAAAACATTTTATTTTAAGCAATGAAGCATTAAATGGTATGAGTCTGGATATTCTGCTTGAAAAAACCACATAGCTAGTTAATGTAGAATAAAAAAGAAGAGAACTAATTAATTTGTCTTCATACCTATTCATAAATTCTACATAGCATTGAATTGAAAAC
>DWIY01000814.1:0-11567 GCA_018248615.1 Erynnis brizo brizo
ATATGTAAAAATTGTGCAGTTCTGAGAATATTACATACATACATACGTGTCGAATTGATAACCTCCTTTTTTGAAGTGGGTTATAATACTTAGCTAATTTACGTAGCAGGTTAAAAATAACATAACAGCGGGAAAATAACATTGTAACTAGTGCTAGTTTTTAATATTCATACAATCTCATTTATTCAATAAAGTTTTAGGATCCCAATACAAACTTCAAAGTGTATTCCGTTTCTCTACAATTAGATCCAAGCCCTTCAGGTGCTCCCTTGTAGGGTGTTTCCCTTCCGTTTGCTTTGCCACTAGTTGTAATATGTAAAACCCTACGGCGTAGTGCGTCTTCGCAAGGGATTTGTGAAGGTTCAAAGCACTTTAGGATAGATTTTATATCACCCCAGTCAGTAGTTTCATATGCCACGGATAGGAAAATAAAATGCATTTGAGAAATGAGACGACCGAAAAAATTGGGTGTGATGATGTAAAACAACATTAACATTTAATTTTTGAAAGATGTAGATAGCTACATGACGCGCTCCATACTATATGAATCATTTTTAATTCAAATATTTTTTTAAAGTTTGAAACAATATTTATTTGCGTTAACACATTATTTCCATTTATCATTTAAAAAATATTAGGATGAAGAATAGTTGGTAGGTATGTATTGACGAATGAAAAACACGAGATCCGCTTTTGAAGGCGATGAATTTCTATAAATTACAAAAAATGAAATTCTTAAATCCATCATAATATCTCAATGGAAAGCTCGAAGTGTGGACAGAAGACTTGCTTTAGGCTTTAACCCTAAGACATTATTCTTGAACTCTTGGCCTTTACCCTTTTAACTAAACGCGCGTGCGTTCACTAAATCACAAATTAAACGTAAAATTTCCAATATCCAACCCCAGTTGGCCGAACCGGTCTGTGAGCCCAAAGCTGTGAAAATATTAAAAATTCTTTACATAATGTAGCAACATGCAGGGGTCATTCGGCCAATCGTCCCCTTTCAATGACCAACGGCGACCCGCGCGCGTCGGTCAGCGTTTATAATGAAATTCAAAAAGAATTCAACAGGCCCGCCAATAAACAAGCCGTATATCATTCGTTATTCAAATATATTTTTAGTGAATGGTTGACCCGTGAGCCCACGCGACCATTTGCTGGTTAAATATTTTCAGTGGGCAACTCCGACCGCTGGATAATTTATTACCATTCGTATTTTTGGTGTCTTTCCAATTTTAAAATTAATGTTCTTTTATTTCTTTTTTAATATTTCCGTGTTGAATGTTTTATTCCGAAATGGAAATGCAAATGTGTGGATATAGTTGATCGTTCATTAACTGTAACCGCCCTAATTGCAAAGATCTTCTTTATTAATAAAATGACTCGTAATTAGGTAGGGGAGAAAAAGGCGGGAAAATTGTATTACTTTGGCTTTTAACGCGACTTTAACGCTGTGTTTTCTTCCCCCGCGCAATAATTGTATTAATTATTGTGGTGTGATGTGCTTTTGATTTATTTTCTTGTTAGGGAACAACTGGAAAGTGATAAATTTGTGTTTTATTTAGTGGAGTAAATAGTCTTAATTTTGTATTGAGTGAGACTTGCAAAAATGGGGTGTTTGTTTTTTTCTTAAGCAATGGCATATCAGCCTGTTATTATTTGGTGTGATAAAATTTGTACCTTATACGAACTATAACTAAAAGGAGAGCATGTGCGCATCTTTACATCATAAGTACGAGTACATTGACAGAAGAACATAAGCTCTGTTTTAAAATCGCTTAGGAAAATGTGTTAAAAATTATGTAAATGGTGTAATCATACCATTGCATTCAGCTATCTACATAACTGCTTTTCTATTAAACATTATTACTATTAGAGAACAATAATAAATAAACGATGTAAAATACTAAAACTAAAAGTGACAAGCAAGAAGGCACAAATGAAATTTATGACGCGGGGGCCAGCATTCAAATTTGAACATGGAACATAAATTCGGAATATTACCTATATTGGAACGACTCGGATTCTAAAATTAAATTTTGCATGCAGAACTCTGTCGAGGGGATGTCATTTTATTTGGTAGGCGTATATAATTTTATTGCAGGGACCAATGGTTTGCGAAGCATGCCCGGCATTCTGGAAATTAAATATTTTGTGTCAAATTTCTCAGCTCGGAATGATGCCTTTTACAATTGGCATGTATTTTTGATTTAAGATGCATTTATTTTGTAAAGGTGTTATTTAGGTAGGTATAAAAACACAATCGTATCGTAAGTACAGTTATAGGTATCTACTTACTCATCGTGGTTTACTTAACTATAGTTAAAAAATATTTGTTATTGTTGCCAATTTTAGGTTATTGTCATGATGTTATAAGGTACTACTCGGTACTTAACCAAGTGCAATGTACGCTATGATATCAGGAGTATGTTCCTAATTTTGTTAAAAATACATGGTGTCTTTTTACCTATATGCCTATAAACTGTACGTGTACAAAATTTCATTCAAGTCCCCGGTGGCTATCTATTCTTCTATCTATTGTAGGTAGGTACACGTAATTAGTAGGTAGTCATAGTAGGTACCTAGTCCTACTCAGCTGTTAAGTTCTGCATACCCTAAGTTGCCAGCAGCTAGATACCTATTCGATATTCAGAATCTTGTAAGTCTTCAACAAACAAACAAAATATTTAGCTCGTTAAAACATTTCTCTTATAAAATTGCCTAGCAGTAGGTAGAGGGGTTAAACAATAACGCTTTCAATCTAGCGAAAATCTCAACGCCGAGGAATCACACTACAAGCACGTACGAAGCGCCACGTATCCTATACTGAAAATAATAACATATTATGTCCTTCGGAGTGCCCGGGAGAAATCTTCAAACGCCACCCACCCCTGCCTCCTTAGCCCTCTATAACCGTAGAATAACATCCCCTCACATGGTCATAACGAGTCTCGATAAGGGTCGCAGAAACCCTCACTAAATCACCCTGTATCTAGGGGGCACTCCCCCGCGCTATGTATAAGGTATGTATTGGACGGACGGACACTGAGAGCTCGTTCAAAGTTTATCACCGTGGAATTTGTCGTTTGAATACGGCGCTTGGAGTATTTTATTGCACAACTCAGTTATTTTAGGAGGAGTTGTTTGGTTTAATGTATTTTGGGATAGAATTATCTGCTGTTCAGGATGAAGTATGAATTTGTATTGATACCGCCTTGACTGTTTTAAGGTACCTATTTGACGGCCTAATTATGTGGTTAGCAAGTCAGAGCACTATGGAACCTAGAGTCCTCTAATATAGCGTGATAGCGTATAGGTTATTTATTTAATTTTAAGATAATATTGCACCATATATGTCCGAATCCTAATAGATATTAAATATCCTAAATAGGACACCTAACTGTACCTTCAGTACATTCGAAGTTATTACAAAAAAAATAAAATCACGTTGATTGTAGCGTATCGTATTGTAAAGATTTTCATCTATAATTTAAGTTTCTAAAGTCAAGCGTAGTATTCATTTTGAAAATTGTAATTTAATACAACTAATAAGTTTTGAATGTTCTTGTGGAAAATTGTTCTTCACTTTTGCGGCTCTCAGCTCGTAATGTTCCTTTATCTAAACTCGCTTCGTCAACCCGTTCCAAGGAACACTTTCTTCACCTGCTTACCAATTCTCTTTGCACTTTGCATATACGTAAGAGCCCTTTCATATAAGTAAAGTATAAGTAAACGCCAAACAAAAACTTGGAAATATATTTATACACCGATACACAAGTAATTGCTCCAGTGTTATAAAGCTGCTTATAGTAGATATAGGCACTCCCCACTAAAACTAATATATTATTTATACCTTCTGAAAATTGGCATCGATATCGAGTGGTATCGATAATATTTTCTTTGAAGACGAAGCTGTCTAACATTACTCGTATGTTATTATCCCAAGTCACTGCGTCTTATTTTCTATCCACCCCGCTGTTCCGATTCCCGCTGACGTGTACATACGCGTAAAAGCCTATACGTACGGGTCCATTAGCGTCCAAACGAGAATCAACCGTGACGGGCCCCTTCGGAAAACATCTTAGCTCCCCCCGTGGTCTAATGTTTTCTTTTTATTCCATCCATCACTGTAGGGCTGTAGATTACTGGGATTTAGATGAATTGGCCGTTATTAAAAACAAAATTTTGGAGAAGAATTTTTAAATTTGCTTCCATTGAAATTGTGCCTGTAAGTCCTGTAATATCATTTTATTTTCATAATATTATTATAATTTCAAATTTCAAAGTAAGGTACTATCTGACGCAAACAAAGTAAAGTGCATCATATTACATTTTTAGCATCCTCTTAGGTTTAGGCGAATGTTAAAATTACTTAGTTATATTCATTAATTACAAAATAATTAAGATTTATAGATACTTAATTGAATGGGTGAAGAGAAAGTAGCTATATTCCCACTTATTGTAGTGTCGGAGGAATGATACAACTATCTTAATTTGGTGTATAGGTAATCTAAGCTCTGAATTTACGACTTCTTTTTTGCATTTAAATAAAACCTAAAGTGCACTCCCGCTATACGTCACGTACGTACGTACGTACGTAGATCGTCAAAACTGGGTACTTATTAAAGTTTTATATTTACCTAAATGATTTTGCTGTTATTTACACTGTTAGGTACTAATTACCTAACCTTAACGCATTGGTTATATCTTTCAAATGTTGAAAATTATTTGTTCGAAATATTTGTTGTATAATCGAAAGATGCAAAATCGCAATGTTTTGTGTGTTTTCGAAAGTCAATTTAAACCTGCGAGTCAACCCTAAGGGAGGTGGGGGCGTGTGATCGATTTCTTATACAGAAGGGCCGTAAAACTATGGTTATTGGATATTTTGGGACGTCATCTTGGGACGCACTTGTTTGCTTTATGCGAAGGGCGATTTAGGACAAAGCTGTGGAGTAGACATTATATTATATTGGAAAATCTACCTATCTAATATGTATATTAATTCGTGAAACAAAAAATTTTGGGTACACTTTCTAAAGCTCGTTCAAAGCTCACTACGTCAACGAAGCAGTTTAAAATTTGGCAAAATGAAAGTTTATATGGAGAGAATGCACAAATAGTACAAATACATACATTTTTAAATCAAATCCTTAAGAAATACATGAAATTCATCAATAAACACGACACTTGATTTGAAGATTTCCAGGTTTTCGCGAGATTTAAGACAGCCAATTCGGAGGGTAGGCTTAATAAAATCGTTTATATACTTATTTCATAGTTTTCCTTTGTAAATGCATGTTTGTTTTTTTATTTATTTATAATTCTCGTAATTATTATAATCGTATCTAACGTCAAATACCTACTACAATAATTTTGTCACAAATATAAGTTGGATACAATAATAATTCTGGATTTAAACACAAAATTGAAAACAGAATCCATCTTCAAGCCTTTCTCTCGTCGTTTCAGAATAGGGGAGGATTTATGTTAACAGGAAGTAGCGGGGCGAAATGGCGTTCTAAGCCTCAGATACGGCTATGTACGATACACTGTGTGCCGCAATATACCCGCGCTTGTTCTACTGAACCCGGATTCAAACGCGACTTGTGTTTAGTTCAATATATTTAGATATTTTTAAAAATATGCATAGAGGAAAATATTATGAATCGCATGCAGTCGAAGTAAAAGAAAATGTAAAGATCGCATATCTACAGTCAAAGTATTTTTTCTGCCGAAATTAATGATACTATATACTATATTTGTGCGTATAACGCACAAGTATAACGTATAACGTACAAGTACCTATATGCTATACCTACTTGTGCGTTTCACAAATATTTATAGACAATAGAAATATCCAAATCTTAATGTAAAATTGGAAACAGAATCCATCTTCAAGCCTTTCTTTCGTCGTTTTAAAGGGTAAAGGATATGTACGATACACTGTGTCGTAGCGCCGTACCGGTTGAGCCAATATACCCGCGCTTGTTTCACTGAACCCCGGCTTCAAATGCGATTTGTCGTATGTATATAATTTTGTTCGTGTTTTATTATCCTTTTTAGCAATAATAAATTCTTACAAAGGTGTTCCTAAAAAGCCTTAGCCTAGCTTTTTTATTTTAAATCGTTAAAAAAGTTGTGCCCACTTTTACCTCGCCTCTAGTATTGCCACTCCGTCTGATCATAAATAAAAGTCTTTGCTATAAACGTTTTTACAGACTCTGTATTACAAAAATTGGCAATGACTTAGTTTTGTAAGTCAATTAATCATATTTTAATAAAATAGTAGGTATATGAGGTACATTTGCCTAGAGGAATAACAATTTTTAAACCATTATGGTGAATTATTTACCATAAAAACAATTGCTTCATTAATTATGATAAAAACGATTGATATATCAATTATACTATGCACCTTGTAAGTACACCTGCGAAAAAGCAGTTAAGTTTCACACTATACATTTTCATACATAACAATTATAGGCAATATTAGGGTACCTACTCCTATTATGTATGTAATACCTACACAGATAGGGTGAATGGAAGCCTTGATCGAATTACTCCGTGCAACTTCAGCTCATGATCGATACACGGCCGGGGTATTACCGGGTTTCATGATAGATCACATTATAACATGCATAGGTATATCCGCTGCTAGGTTTCTTGGAAAGATTGAGTTAGTTTACGTAGAAGGGGACTTACCTAATTCGGAAATCTACACTCTACAAGGAAAAGTTTATGAGATATAGAGGTGAAATAAATTACAAATTTATCTTTTGAACGCTGCAGACGGATAAAGCCGACTACTGGAAATCATCCCATGTAGGTAGGTACGCAATTTTACGTCATGTTACAACATTCGCGACAAGTAATTTTTCAAGTTTAAAGTGGTACTAACCTACTTTTGTTAATTTTATAGGTAACAAAAATTACGTTACTTTACGTTGTTATTATTTTATGTAATTATATATGTACGTTTATTTACGTCATGTATGGTGGCGGATCATGGCCTGTGCATGCTGTGGAATTGGATACATCACTTTCGTAACATGATGTGGCTTTTAAAAGGTTACCAATATCTGTGTTCCATAACATTGTCAACGTCAGATTTCTGCACGCTCATTGGTTCAAAATGATCACAATTCGTACAGTTGCCAGCAAAAGAAAATTAGTTCATAACTTTCCGCAACATAGCGAAGTATACAAAAGCCCTGATCGCCTACTTCTAACGATTACACCAAACTAAATCTTCAATTCAATTAGGAACATTCTGAGTAAACCTCAATGCAGAATCAAATCTCTTATCTAAGAGCTGAGCAATCTGCAACAGACGCACGTCTTACGTGATGAGTTACGCGAACCGCTGGCAGTTCTCAACGTTGAATACGGAATTGAATTAGAGCACGATCAATACGCTTTGGTAACTAACTAGGCTCTGAATTATCTAGCTGCAAATTCTAACTTGTGCTAGTGGAATTCTAGCTTCTGTTTGAATTCCAAATCTCAGAAACGTCCAACAACTAGGTACGTAAAGCTTTAACGAGGCTGTTTAAATAGAAGCCTTTGATACTTTTTAAAAATATATTTTTAAGCAATTTTTCTACAACCAAAAGTTACAAGCAGTTAATATTAAAAACACGGAATGGCAAAAAAGGATTAAAATTGATGTTAGTTACATTTTGAAGGCCAGGACTTATTCTCATCTGTGTTTTTTGAAATTAACCCGTTCAGTGTCTAGACACGCGTAGCGGGTTATCGAAAGATTCATTGGTGGTGCCAGCGACCGACTTGACGTATCCAAAACATTAGCAATGACATAAGTGACATCGCGTAAAGTACTTACGAAATTTGACGATATATTGAATATGTTTAAGATTGATACCAAGGACCTATCGATACTATTGGTGTGGCGGCAAGCGCCAGCGCTGACTCTACTGTACTTGGGATCGCTAAAGATCTTACTACTGTACGACGTAATAATAATTATAAGTACTTACTTACGAATTATTATTTTATGTGAGTTACCAATACGCCCCAAATTGCTCTGCGCCTGCGCATGACAATCTGATTCGACCTGTTTTCTGACTATGACAATATTCCCGTGAAAATCTTTCTTTACCTTGCCCCTTACTATTGTTTATGTCTGCAGTGATCAGGTATAGGCTTGGATTTAGGTATAATCTTAGCGTTTTAGTGTTCATCTTCATGAAAAGCGTAGTTTCGTTGCAATGCTCACATTTTGATGTCCGCATTTCCGCGAACGTAAAAACTTTTCTTTTTAAACCCACACTTTTCACACTGTCACTCACAATCCGACTATTCATATCAAACATCTGAAACGCACTAATCTGCGTTTCGTGTCGTGAGTTAATAAATGCAACAGCTTTTGAAACTGTGAATAAAAAGTTAACCCCTTCACTACCTCGGCGTAAGCGCATGGAAATTAGATCAGTAGGTAGCTACGATAATAGTGGTTCCCAAAGTTTGGCAATATAATAAAATTCGTACACTAATATACATATCTAGTAATTCTTAAAATTAATTAGTAGGATTTAGATAAAAATGATTTCAGATATTAAGGAGATTTAATTATGTATGAAGTGGATCACAAATAATTCAAATTACATTTTTGGGTGTTAAGCTTAGCGTATTATAATTTTTAAAATATTTTTAAAAAATCTGATCAATTGGAAATAATATTAACAAAACTTTAGTTAATTGTGTAAAACGAATGATGTGAAAAATATCCAGGATAAATTAATACGCAAAAAATTTAAGTTTCTTATCTTACCTGTGAGACTTTGAGCACCAGCGTAAGAGATCGGATGTCGCGATTGTGCTATATTTTTTGCAGTCTCTCATTAATTTGGAGTTGTAAGTTCAGACAATAGTAACCCTTCGCGCGCCGCGGTCCATTGTACCATTATCACTGCATTTGTATTTCCGGCCGCTTCTTTTTATTATGCAGATTAGAAGCTTTATCAGCTCCGGATTTAGATAACAACACATTTGCGATTCTAAGCCTTTGAATCGCATGCAAAGTTAGGCAGTTACTCGTATTATACTGTCGCATTTGCAATTCAGGTTTTCGCGTTCAGTTAATATCATGCGGGCTCCAGAAAATTTAAAATCTAATATCTTATCACCCTCGCAATATCAAATAATAGACACTAACTGCCAATCGACATGACCGATCATGCGTAACGCGAGATCAATGCAAAAACACCAGTCAAATAAATCTAACGAGAACTCTTACATCTGCATGTCACTGGAATAAATCAAATCACTATTGAATGCACCCGTAAAATATTTTTGAACTATTTTGAATGTACCTTGTGTCTGTGATAGTCATAAAAAATAGTCCCTCGTAAGTTAACCCGTTCACTGACATGTATTCAGCGGCCATAAAAAAGTTACACCCATATTTTGCACTTCCCGATGCCCAATAATAGGGTCTATTTATGCATTCTCGATAAATGAAGAGTATTTTTTTACTTCCATTATAAATCAAAATGTATTATTTATCTTTATAGATTCCGAATCTGCATCCTATTGTTATTCGGGATATGCGGTGTGTCAAGGGTGTAATGTTTTTGTCGCTATATAGTTCGTTGATTTTTATTATTCAAATATCCCGGTATTATTATTGAAATATTAAGTTTCTAGACTCTTTTGTTCAACCCTTTAATATCAAGCATGGTTTGAATTCTTAAAATTGGTTAAAGTCAACATTCCGAAGATAACATAAAACGCTCTACTCGAAATAAATTCCATACTTCCGCCATTTTGAATACATAAATTTTGAGGGCAAAATTCGACCGTGGGGCAGTAATTATTTGATTGGAGTCAAGAGTGGCATGCCGAGATATCGGTCGATTGTATTGTTGTTCCCGCCTTGGCCTCCGCTCGTTCGCTCAAGTGTTTTATTGTTCGAATTCGTAACGCGCCAGATTTACACCTACAGCGTTCAAGGGTTAACAGTTGGAATATGCACATATTTTATTGAACATTCCGAATCTGGAGATTTTAACCACCAAAACGGTTCATAAATATCATACATTATAAAGATTTTAAATAATAAAAGTAGCCGATTTTCGGGCTCATTTCGATAGCTCAGTGCAAATGCATATTATTAAATCTGGGATTGCACAAAGGTTCAAAGCTTACAGCTGACGCAGACAAGGTGACAGGAACTTAAAAAAAACGTCACCAACAAAATGCTACTAACCCTTAATCCGCTCTATTATGCATATAATTATTATTTCCGATACTGTACTCGTATCAAAGAAAATAACAGTCCTTTTTGCATATGCGTTTTTGACGGAAGTGTGAATAAAAAATGTCACCCTCAGGTAGAGAAAGGGTGACCCGAAGGGTTTTTTATACAGGGGTAATCCGAGATCGGATGTATTGGAGACTTTTTGAAGATGATTATTATGCATGCATTCTCAGGAAGATTTAATCGACACGTTGCCCGAGGCATGTGTGGAGCATTCTAGAAATACTTCCTGAGGACCCTAAATTTATGGAGCATGAATGAGATGATCGTTAACGGAAATTTCTCGTGGGGTTTGTTCTGTGGAATATTTTGGAATAAATTTTCAAATAATTCGATGACAAAATATTTTATTACAAAACGTATTATACAGTCACTTATTAAATACGAAATAGATTTTAAATAATTTTGAAGCCAACCGAATTCATACTTAGTTTAACAAAATTTTATCATCTTCAAATTAACCATTAAAACAGTCAATAGATACCTGATCTTATTAGGCAAAAGCTTCAAATAAAAATGGCAATGTCAAATTTCGTTCACATCAACCACGATCGATTTTTTTTTGGGTAAAAAAATCCACCTTAGCGTTTGGGGGTTGTATTGTGTTGAATGTTTGTTTGGTTTTTATGCGTTTTAGTCCAGGTAATCCCGTGTCCTCTCACCGATGTGAATGGCTTTTGACATGTAAAGGGATTATTTTTTAATAGATAATTAATGATGATCCCCGATACGGTAGGACGCAAACAGTATTCTGATGGCTATTTGCTTTTATGACAAATTATTTATATAACAGGACAATCGTAATGATCATAATAGTTTTAACCGTATTTTTAAATGGATATTTAATAAGCGAAGTAAATAAACTGTACTTACTCTACAGACAGCTTTAAAAAGTAAAATGTTTGGCATAGATAATATCAAGCCTCCTATTGATTTAAAACAAAAAAATAAATCTATGATTATTATCAGTGCAAACAAATGAAACAGAAAATTAAAATTATTTTCGAATTTTAATATTTGTATTTATTGTACTCGTATGATTGGACGTAGGATAAAATTGTAAGCACTGACCTGTATAATATGGACATACGATACCCGTTGAAATGACAGCTCTGTAATGATTCCTATTTGAAGCGCCGCTATGCGTAGGAAGAGAACTAAATTTGACTTAATTCCCATCTCTATTATTAGTTCCGTTCCCACCCACGTCTGCGATCAGAGGCAATCAGCGCTAAAATGGCGAAAATGAAATCGCCTCACGATGGCCCGGCTTATCGTCAGT
>DWIY01000815.1:0-11565 GCA_018248615.1 Erynnis brizo brizo
ATGTTTTCCTTCACTGTAACAGCAGGTGATATTTAATTTTATAAAGCGCACATAACTTTTTTTTACAAAGCCATTGGGATTCGAACCCAGACCCCTCGATTCGAGGTCGAACTCTAAGCCACGGGGCTATCACCGCTTATAGATATAACCTAGATCAAATTTAATATTTTGGTAGTCTCTTTCATCATTGATATGAATTGATAAATTAATATAAGATTATAAATATTATGGAGGTTCAGAATTATCCCTCAAGTTATAAAATTTCATTAGGAAAAATTTCGTTACGCCCAATATTCATGATCACGTCATTAAACCTGTTATTGGATTACTGAAGGTAAGAAAATCTATTTATAACTTCATTTTAAGAACTAAGGGAAATATTATTGAATATCATAATAATATTATATTAAAGATAAAAATACCTACTCGTTAAAAGCTTAATAAGTAACTTAGTAAGTAAGACACCGATGCGCAGCGTGGAATCTCCTGGATTCGATTCCCAGCAGAGCAAAATTCTGCTTCTGTTTCTGATCTGGGTATGTTTTGTTCTTGCCTTGTGTGTCCATAGCACCTGCGTTAGCGAATTATTACTAAAAATAGACATTATTTATCTATATAAATAAGATTTTAAGGAATTTTAAGTAAAGAATTTGCTAGTGACTCATGTCATAGTCTGATAAATTCCATTTAACGGAACTTGAGAATACCTACTTTCTTAGAGATTCCCACAAAAAAATCGCGAACATTAAGCTCAAGAGTACTCGCTTGCTAATATAGCGTCGTTCGGCCAAAGACAGTAAAAAAGATAGATAGTTTGGTACTGTTCTACTGTTTTTGTTCACTGCGGAGATTCATTCGTCTTCATCAAGAGGGGACAGAGATTGACAGTTCTAATTGTATGTAATCTTTGTATCTTAGGTACATACAAAAATTACATAAAAATGTAGGCAACAAAAGATTTGGAACAATCTTCCGTCCGTCTATAGCTTGGTTCTTCTAGAAAGGCGTAAAAATAGCACTCCTCCTAAGCCGGCAGCACACTGGTGACCGATGGCTTAATGTTGCTTCTGAAGTAGTTTCGCTACTAGTAGCCACTCATCGAAATTTCCTACTAGCAACCCTTTGTGTCCCACTGATGGGTATGGGTAGAGGCCCCACAACAGGAAAAGACCTGTAGCATACACCACCGTACTGGTTGTTCAAATGCGGATTGGTAGAAGTAGAAAAGTAAAGGTAGAAAAGGGCTAGTGGCAAACCCGTGTGTGATTTTTCAAACCGTCCACAGGGCCTCCGATAAGGTTTAACGACAGCTACCTTCAAAGCATTAATTTCCCACTAGCGATCACCGATCTAGGTACTGACGTCGGCCGACTCTGACTAACTTTTTCGATCGCTAGCGATCTATTCAAGCAGCTGGAGTTATCAGCGCGCTTCACATTTCCATCACCTAAAAAATAATACTATAGAACAGTATAATATGGTTTGATCGCGGGCACCCGGATAGTATAAAGAGCAGACCATGTTTTGGTGGAATGTAATAAATCTGTCACCTTTTCAAGTGGAAAGAGGAAACGGCGCGACCGAAACGAAACTCGTTACAATTTGGCGAACGAGGAAGAATTTTGAAGCTAATTGCATAAATTTGCGCGTATTTTCCAGTGTAATAATCAGGATAGCCATTAAACTGTTTCCTATAAATGATAGTATTAGTAGAACAATAGAGTAGAGTCATGTCCATTCATCCCTTAGTCTGAATTTCAGACTCTGAAGAGTAATTAAGACAAAAGTAAGACCAAATAAACTACTATTACAGTTACTAGCAGCAATTCAATTCATGTTATTTCCTGAGATAAACCAGCCTTTACCTAATCACTTTACTAATATACAAACGGAACACTTTACTAATATTACTACGGAAACATTATACGAGTACTACGAAGCCAAGGATTTAAGGGTAGACGGTAGTATTCCAATTAGTTAATTAAGCTAGTAGCAGAACTTGAAACTATCTTTAGAGATAATCGTGTTAATGTTGTGTTAGTAACCCCTTATCGCACGATGTCTACAAACATTTTATGTTCGCTTCTTGGAACTGGGTCACCAATCTTTACTTGTGTTTGACCCATTTCTGACCCACTGCAGGTTGGAGTCTCCTCTCACAATGAGAAGAATGTAGGCTTTAGTCCTAACGCTTGTTGTTGGTGTGTCTTTGTGAACATTAAGGAAATCTTTCAGGAATACAGTTTTCCTCAACGGTTATTTTTAAAGCAATTGCAAAATATACATATCTTAGCAACTAAATAGATATTTTAACTATTCCAATCTATATCTAAAAATCAGATACTGAAACCCATCGTTATTAATGGACCTCACAGTTTTACTGTTTAGCCCTTTCGTATTGATGTTTTGGAGAACTATATTTTTGATGAGCCGTTATACTTACCTGGAACCGAACGCGGTGCTTCAATAAAATATTTGTTGAATAATAATTTGAATGCCGGAGAGAGGCTGACTTACTGGAACTTCGCCAAAACGGTTTCTAATTTAATTGATAGAGTATGCAGGAATTTCAAATAATAAAGGTATTACCTGCCTTCAAATTTTAGTAAAATTAAGAAAAAATATTATTTTTAATAAATTTTCCATCCTCGTGCGACAAGGGTATTCCAATTAAATAAACCTCCCAAGAATTATTAAGTGTCCATACCACACTTATTCTTGGGAGGTTTTTTTTATCGATCTAGCTAATCCAAAAATATTTTAAAGTTATGCAATTTTACTCTCTCAAATCATACCTACTCAATTTGCCGCCCTTCGTTTTGGGAAATTTGGGCATTGTCCCCACATGACTTTTGCAAATTTTCAATTTTTTTTATTTAAAAGTACTTTTCACAGATTGATTTCGTACTTGGCTGAAATGTAAAAAATGAATGTTGCCTTTCCTTGTCGTTTGCTCGACCTTGGGTCGGATTCGCAGATAAGACAGTTGGGAAACCGTAACATTTACAATTCAGATGCGGTCTAGTTGTCCGCCATTTCATTGCGGTCCTCAATAAAAAGGCCTCGAGTTGGGACCGGCCGTATACGGCTTGTTTCGAAACTTTCATGGCCGAAAGTACTGGTTTTGTCAAAACTCACTAAGATATGGGTGTTTTTTTATAGTAGGTAATTGAGGATCAAACGGCCACCACCCCTCATGTCAAGTGGTCACAGCAGCCAATTGACACCCTCACCGAATCTCAATTAGAGAATCGTATTTGAGGTGTATGCGAGTGCCGAAACACAAGACATGTAGAACATACTGCTTTACGACTGGTTAAGAAGCTGGCGGATTACTCCCTGGGCGAGCTACTAAGGCTTTACCATCTAAAATCAAATTCGCTTTGTCTGACACTTCCATATTCATAAATCTTGTGTTCATAAACACTTTATAATATTTATAACCACAAACCTGGATTCCCTGAGTCGTGGGTCTATGCCATTTAACTGCTATCATCAAGATTATGGAAAAAAATGAAATGTTACATAGTGCCAATCGAGGAAAAATCTCTCCAACATCGAAGTGTTTCCCATGCCTTTTTATGGAATTGGAAAAGGAATGACATCCGTATATCTTCACTGGAAAAATAGTTGCCTTTACCTTCCCTGAATTATTGAGACAAATGGAATGACAAAAGCTATAGTCGCGGAAAAAGCTATAAAGGTTATCGTGAATTCCACGTTGGGTATTTATTGATAGTTCATTTCTACTGTTTCTATCTGTGTTTACAACACAAGCGTTTCTGGCAGGAGTTAACGAACGTAGAACGGCTCGTTGCCACTTTAAAACACTAAGATTCGTGACCAATTTGTCTTTTCAGAAACTTCTCGAACAAACTCAAACTTTTCAGTTTCACTGCGATTATATGGGCCGTAGTGGTTCTTCCTCCAGGTGAACCAGAATGGTACCAACTGTATATTCTACTACGGACGAAGGATATGCTGATTTAAATCTTACGTGTTTGAATTATGTGGAATTACGACGTAAAAACCTGGATAGTTTCAAAAATATTTTGTTTAATCTTCTATTTATAATCATGATGATGAAACTTCATCAGTATTCTTTGGAAAAAATTGCAACAAAAAACTTTGTAAGCCAATCAACGATCACAATCAAAGCAATAAGAAAAACGAGAATGAGTGAACCAATCAAAATGTATCTTCCTTTTTCATTCCCGTACCTACAGATTCCTGGAATATTCGAATTTTGAACAGATGCAACGTAGTTCGTGAAATATTCGAAAAATGTGCACCGTTTAAAACTCGTACGTTGTATTAAAACAGCTTTGAAACTGTGTCGCTTGGAAGTGGAACATTTGTCTGCAACCCTATCAAAAATCTTGTGAAAGAATCGTTAATTGCTATGTTATACATAACCGCTACCCAAAAATTTTTGAGTGAACTTATATCTCCTTAATTAACAGTTTGTTATGGCGGATTTCATTGGATAGTATTTCTATGTGAAAAAATGTTTACAAGTTTATTTATTATCGCTACCTAATCATTTGTGGTTGAGTTAATATCTCATTAATAATTTAATCAATTGGTGATGTCGGATTTAATTTACAGTTTGCATATTAATGTCACATAATGTTACCGTTACCGTTGTAACACGGAAGCTTAAAAGTAATTTGGTAATTTGTCTATCAACTATCTTAACTTTTTCGAAGAAAGAAGTCAGGTAATTTACACAAAAACTTAAGCAGTCATGTAAGATGACAGCATAAAAGTTTCCACTCACTTACCTAAGTGATCCCACAGCCGAGCAAATTCTATCTTCGAGGAAGCGAAAATGTAGCGACAAAATGTAACGTGAAATGGAAAGAGAAATAATACGCCGACCCAAAAGTGCGATCCCTTCTATAATATTTTCTAGGAAAGTAACAAGTAAAACTAAAAGAAAGATTGGGACACACGGCTGAAAACTGCGTCGATTGAAAACTTTAACTAGCTAGCTAGCCGCTCGAGACGTTGACCTAAGAATTTGAGGAAGTAATTGGATTGGATAAAGAATATCCTATATGATAACCCAAGTTAAAATCTAACTGTGTACTTAATCGTATCTCGTATGTAATCCTATTAATTTGAAAATGGAAGTCTACATCAGGATAAAATTATTTAAATATTTTTAGCTGACTTATTTTTAACTCCCGTCTGAAAAAAGTGGGGTATCTGTCTTTCTCTCTGTGTAACGGGTGAACTGATTTTGATGCAGTTTTTTGTTTGATTAGTAGTATATTCATTTAGTGTAGGTCGCTTGTAATTGGTTGCAAATCATAAATGTTTTCTTTTTTTATCATCCATGTGTAACAAAAACATTGAGATATACTTACTTACATGGAATATTTCCGAACTTTCCGGTTGGCGTGTCGAGTGTTGTCATGATATCGATGGGGATGCTCCAATTTATTGGCAGGATGGCACCCCAATGTTTATTAATAATTTATCTACGTGACAAGATAGGAAAGCATTTGTCTGTTTCATGTTTCTGTGTTGTTAGTAGTACAAATTATGACTTTTCTTTTAAAGCGTAAATACAAGTAGGTACCTACTCGTAAAGGACTTAGAGTCATACCTACCTGTCTGAGCGCTGGTGAAGTAGGTACTCGAGAATCTCCAAGGGAATGTACCGGAAATAATTTGATTATGTACCTGTATGATAAGGGGAAATGACAAGAATTTGGTTTTCTGACAGTGCATTAGACAAAGAGGCGATTTTAGAAAATAGAGATGTATAAACGAAGAAAGTAATAGATCTAATCCTAAAAATACGAATAGTGGTAGAGATGAGGTATCACTCGAGAGATATAACAGCGGTTATCACCAAATCAAAAGTTTAACACCTAAATAATAAAAGTCACCTAATTTTAAGTGTCTCATTTTTGAATGCCTGGCTCCATCTTGACAGATAAAAATCTTTGATACATCCAATAACCAAGTCTGTATAAAGCCCATAACAACGGGTCGCTTCCATCAATCTCACAGTTAATTTACATCAGCTTTACAGCACCCAGATTTATAACCCGGCGTGATTAAAGGACCAAGATAAATGAATATTTTGCGGTATTTTTTGAGGCTTGATCATCAGTGTTCCGTTTAAATTTCATTTTAGAAACCATTTTAAGCCCACGCGTAAATCAAAGCTAGATCTAAATTTATGAACGCATATCGCAGATTTTGACTACTTTCTGTTGGATAAAGTTTATGTATGTAGGTTGGTAGTGAAAATTTTTGATCAATAGAACTAAACAAATTCTTATAAAGAATTCTTTAAACTGACTTGTTCTGCAGCTTAAAGTAGGTAGGTACCAGTGGTATAAATTTCCACTTAGGGTAAGTACATATATTTTAACATTAACAATAAATGTTATTATTAACATTTAAAAAGTTCCATAGTAGTAAGCGCGTAATAAGCAATTTTGATCATAAATCTGCACAAATGATACAAAGCCTCCTTGTCCTTTCATATTTTGTACATTTTTTATAATTTTTCTCCGAAACCTCTCAGAAAACCTCCCCAATATCTCGCCTAATAAATTATCCTGGAGATTTCTTCATGATTTTATAATTTAACGTGAAATTATTCGTTCTGTAATTCAGATAAAATTTCGAGGCCCCTTTTAATATTAAATGTCTATGGATTGTTAAATTGTTCTGCGACGGACGAGAAAAAAAATCATAACAGAAAATCCTGTATTTACTGCTTATTTCAAATACCTACGGAGAAGCATGTTTTGAAAACAATACAAACCACAATAAAATTCTAAATAGGAATAAAATCTTACAATATAAATATCTTACAGAAAATTAATACTTATTGAATTTTGATTGTATTTTTTTTCTTACTTTACAATATTACTGTGAAGGAAAGAAACTCCCCACGTTTAAACGGGTCGCGTTACCCAGTGTCCTATTGGCATGTCGCAAGCAAAAGTTGCTCGTACGACAACGTCATTGCATACATTTTGTCGCATGTCAGTAATAATATGTACTTAAATGCAAAGTACATACGTGTTGCTACACGTTTTTCATACACGTCCCAGGTCAAGTATTTAAATTTAAATTTTGTCGTGTTGACATAATATGACATACTAATGACTGGCGTTTGCTGTACGAATACTTGACGATAGTGTTCATGCTCACAGCACAGGCCTATTTGTTTTCTACTTCCTCTATTATACAACTGTGTTACATTATCTACTCCCAATTCGCTTACTTGCAATATGATGGAGATGATATTGCTGTTTGCATTTATTTGCTGTGGTATTAATTTCGTGGCTAAGCAATCTGGCTCTGAGCCAGGGGCAGACTTGTACCCACATAGCTTACGATATTTGCTGATAGCTCACGACCAAGCTTATGTAAAATAGATGGATAACCGACTCTACGGAAATTTAGAAAGTGTAGAACTCGAAATAAATTAAATATTTTTTTAATATAGGTAATCGGTTGATTTTAAAATTGAAATATTTAGTCAGTAACAGAAATTATGACGTCATAATTCATGTCGTATTTTCATCATACATAATCAAAATGCGTTTTGATGATTTATGAAAAGAAAATTTCATCTTTTCCTTTACCTCTTCTTTCTCCTTCTTCAGTTCATGTTGAAGCAGCGTAGTGAATTATTGTGTAAATCTCTTCCTGTCAGGCAACCCATTCCTACCTTAACTGCGCCATAGCAGAGACCTGGACCATCATAAAAGAAAGTATTTATAATTATGTTTCACCAATTCACATGGAGTAGGTAGAATTGCTTAAAGATAATTATAAATACTTTCTTTAGATAAATAAGAATTTCAATGTCTATAAAGATTTTGCACGACAACCATGGATTATGGCGACATGTTTTCGAATATTTTAGTAGAGATAGGTTTTCAAACAATATACATTTCGTTGAAGACTACAATGTTACACCCGAATTATAAGCGATCTAGTTCTTTATTTAATTAAGCTTCGGCACGTTCATTTTATTGGGTAATAACAGATTAATGAAGTCTTTTAATTGGTGCCTGTTACTCCGGCCATTATTTATCGTTAATCGCCGCTATAGCAAGTGGGATTAATGATTAAGGACGAATGCTCTAATTGTTTTCTTAAATGTGATTACTTTTGCGACTCTGTTTGCTTAGTTTTTGGTGAAATTCGGCCCATAAACTATTAATATTTATTTTCAATGAAAATCTAGGTTCGTCTGAGAATTATGTACTTACTTACAGGTCACCTCAAATGGTTAAGAATTAATTTTTACAAGTAAATTTAAATAGAATGAATTTTTTGTAGTTTGTGCAGTTTTGGAGCGTATTAGGCTGCGAGTTTGGATGCGATTTCGTACGAATTCAATTCGTGCGAATACGTACGTTCACGCACGATTAATTCTGAACTTAGAAATACTATGGGAGCGTATAACACTGCGTGAGTCTTTAGAATAGAGAAAAAAATTAAGGTGACCATGTTGGTCCCAAAAGGTTCACAGCAAAGATGCTCGCTCTTTATATTCTGATTGTAAATCACAAAAAAAAAACAAACATAAAAAGCCTATAGAATAAGAATGTAAATCAATTAATAATCCGGCTATTGGTGTCATTTACATGTTTCGATGACAAGTTGACCTTTGGGCTCTGATAACTTCGAGATGTGGCACGATATCAGTAGTATTAATTGTGATGTCGTTTAGGATACACTGCTGACATAACTAAAGCAGTTTAGGCTACGATATTTTGTGACTCAAAATATTTAGTGTGACAATGTGCGGTGAGCATTACAACTCTGCTAAGTACATTTAGTTCTGATCATTTATGAACATTTCAAGTTACCTCATAGGTAACTTAAAATGTTCATAAAATCTTTTTGTAAAATTAATGGTAATACAATATTTTTTTGACAGCGGTCCTTGATAATTCGTTTGTTTCTCTAATAGTATTTCGTTGGCAAGGATACAGCTACCAATGACATATTCCATTATTAGGTATTGGCATAGATGTATTATTCTAACTACATCTATGGGTATTGGCATTTAATTAATGTTTGCGCGTTGCATATTGGAAATAATGACACATTTACGAATGGATTATGATTTATTGAATAATACTGGCTACCATAACAACAATATGTCTCTAGTATTAGACAGCTAGTGCAATCCATTTTACGTTCTAGTCATATCATCGACGATAATGTTGAAGCTATCCTTTTCTTAGGTTCATTAGTGATCAGTGTGTCTACAACTTGTACTCTTTTTGTGTTTTACTACTAGATACCTATCTGTGAATACAGTTTCCAAGTGCCTATTTCTCTTCTTGATCTGGGATAAGGTGGAGTTTATTGCACCACGTTGAGTGGTCATCAAAGCCTTTTCAAATTCAATTCAAAGCCGCGCCATGCATTGCTTCATTTTTCATTTGTGCGATTGACAATATTTCTTACTGTAAATTGGGCAATACGTTACTCTTGCATTGATATTCTAAATTCTAAAAATGTCGACTTCCACCACTCGTCAAAAGATGGCGCTACGGGTACCTATCATAAATCACGCTTTCGAAGTTTTCTACATCACTTACCCACATAATTATATAAAACTCTAAAATGACGTAATCGGAGCATGGCACCAGGCACCATCACCTCGACTGGCGGGAGATTGTCCTTTGCTAAAATTGTTTGAAGAAAATGGCTTAAATATTAAAAGCGAATTTTGGGGCTAGGGGGCGTTAATAGAGCAATCTGTTCCACATTGGTGACAGCCGCTGCAGCCCGCATTATGGGCATTAACTCCTCGCTGATACGGAAATTTATAGCGGAAGCGAATGCCCGTGAAAATAAAGATATTTAAAATTAACTAACTTCCTTGATCGGTTGGATGTTGGATTTATTTTCTCTAAGTCGGAGAAATTTTTTTTGCACTCCTGTCTCTTAATATATAATTATTCTTCCATAAACACGTCTTTTTGTCCACGGCAGAATCCTCAGGCGAAATAATTAGTGTTTCTTTACTCCATTTCATGTTGGAGTGAAAAGCAAGACCTCTTAAAACACCCGATGTCTAATCGATCGTCGATGTAACATCGAATGGTGGTAAAAGAGTCACCTCGTAATCCTCGTATAAATAAGGAAAATGTAGCAAGTAGCTATTTTATAGAAGTATTTTCATTTCAGAAATACAAACAGTGAATCTTGTAGATAGTGCATTGGAAATATATTTTAGAGATGGAAGAAACGTTGTACTAGAAGACTGTTGGCTGAGGGATCATTGCAGGTTACTTACCACCTATTTGTTTCTTATGTATTGATTAAGACATTGATATACTTATTGATATATTGAAAATCGTGGATTTATTATACAATATAAAAATTATATAAAATAACTTTTAACTTATATTTTAGATGCTCTACTTGTTACCATGCCGATACATTTCAGAGAGCCATACATTTGTTGAATATACCTGAGGCAAAGATAAAGAAATTTGTATACAATAAAACTGAAATTAAAGTGGAATGTAAGTGTATTATTATAACATAAGTAACTTAATATTAACTTAAGTAAAATTACTTGTTTCTAACATGATCCTTAAAAAACGTTAGTATGAAATGATGATTTTCATTTGTTTTCAATTTTGTTCCTATGATACGAAAAGATGAAGTCCACCAACCCGCAATAAGCCTGCGTGGTGGACTAAAGCCTACATCCTTCGCATTGTGAGAACCCGGCCTTGCAGTGAGTCATTAATGAATTTTAGATAAATCGAAAGATACCTACTATTACGTCAATATAACTGTGAACTAATTTACCTTTCCTTACAAAAAAAAATTTGACCTTACAAAACTTTGCCCAAATTTTTTGTGTTTTTCAGGGGACGATGATCATGTATCCACATACAAAGCAGATTTCCTAGCTCAGTTCCATTACCAGACATGGGCTGACAGTAGGAGATTGAGGCCGGTGCTCTGGCGAGGAGTTGAGGTGGAGGGCAAAGTAGGAAGGGTACATGTAGACAAATTCCTTGAATCTGTAGACAACGCGAAGACAGTGTTTCAGTCTTTGTTGGACCATGGCGTAGCGTTGATTGAAGGAGTAAGAATTTTTTGATTAAAAAATTGACCGTTAGGTAAATAAAATAATTTACGATTTGAAAACTAGATTTTGCCTGCGGTTTCATCTGCATGGGTTTTAGAATTGGGTTCAGAGAGGAATAAAAAGTATCCTATATGAACCAAAGCCTCAGTGAAGAATATTTTGTGAATGCCATGTTTACGCAGAACCAAAAACATTGAGACTAGAATCAGTAATTTAATAATTTCAAACGAGAGAAGGAAAGTATCAACGCAGATGCCTGTTAAAATTAAAAACAAAATACAAATACGTAAAGAATTCTTTCACGTTGTATGCTGTGTGTTTCATAGCATACATGACGTGGTTGTTTAATTACAATTACCTGAGATCACTGACATGTATATATGGACAGCCGATACCCTTTGAAATGACAGCTCTGTACACTTCCTATTTGAAGCGCCCCTATGCGTGGACAGAGAACT
>DWIY01000816.1:0-11559 GCA_018248615.1 Erynnis brizo brizo
TTACAGGCTGCTGTGTGTAATTTGTTAGGATAAGAGTTATGTATAGGTTGTTGTTGTTAGATGTTTTTGGATTTATTAAATCTGAATGATTGTCGATTTCTCATGTAGAAATGTAAACTAAAGGGTTCGACATAGAGGCAATAATCGAAGTAGATATAAGTACCTAACGATGTTCTTAACAAAAAACACTTAGGTACTTAACAAAATAATTTTAGTATGCTGAATTAATAATACCGTAGCTACCTAATACCTACTACAAAAAATATTCAGATTAATGTTCTCTACTATAATGTTTTCTCAAACATACCGGATGTCTCTGATCAGTCAGAAAACAAAGGCAAGGCTACAAAGAATCAAGGGAATAGGATTTTGGCAGATAACCAAAGGCCGAGCAGTAGCAGAACCAGATATTTAAGAAATTCACGGTTCGCCGTTTCCATTGCTCGTTTTATCGTTTAGCATAAAAACAATGTACCTAATACCTATCATAATGAAAATGCACGTAAATAGAGAACTTGAAGAAATTAAATTCGAATAATGTGTCCCTTTTAATATTAGAAACATTGCCAAACGTCAAAACAATACTACATAAAATAATGTAGGTACAGTTAAAGTGTTAAAACTACTTATAAAGTTAACGTTAAAATTCACTTTAGTGTTTGTAATTCAAACGGAAAAGATGCTTTAGTGTTTGTAATTCAAACGGAAAAGATGCTAGAGTTAAAGAATGTGAAAATGTGACGAAATTGTAAATGGTTTGCTTGTTTAACCTCCTAAAAATGAAAATAGTTAACAATCTCTATTATGATCACACGGGACGAAACTAGAATGAACTAGAATCTACTTTGTTACGTGTGTAGGTAGTCACTGCACGAAGGTAAAGTATGCTAGTAGAGAATTAAGGCATATTAATTACAGAGATTTCATTGAGCATGTCTTCGAGAGCTAGCTATAAATATTAGATAAATCAAGCTATGAAGACAATTAAGATTGCGGTTGGAATATCTGAGTCATAATTCATTACGTCAATGGGATATTTATGAAAACTTCTTGTTAGTTCATTCACCGTTCCTTCAGATGGCTTTCAAGTGGAAGATTAAAACAATATTGCAAAAACAAATTAATAATATTGAAATAATATTGCAAATCTCGTGTAGGTATGTCCTACTTATGTGTGTAGGTACCTATTGACAATTTCGTTAGTATCGAATTGTCGTCGTCTTGCATAGGGTTTATAGGCCAATCAATATTTTATCAATAACCTAAAAATAACAGTTTTTAGGTGATATAAAATAAAAGTTTTTTGATGGTAATAAGTAGGAATATTTTGGCATAGGTACCTATCATTTAAAACTTTTAACCTTTTCAGTGCAAATTTTGAATAAAATTTAGTTGTTGAGATAGTAATAAGGGTGTAAAAACA
Organism: Erynnis brizo brizo; assembly: GCA_018248615.1. Lineage (NCBI taxonomy): Eukaryota > Metazoa > Arthropoda > Insecta > Lepidoptera > Hesperiidae > Erynnis > Erynnis brizo. The sequence continues at coordinate 1,424 of DWIY01000816.1, forward strand.
TATGAAAACAACGCAAATTTCAATAAAAAATATTAAAGAAAATAATAAAGATATTCAATCGAGTGGTTTCATTTTGTTGAAATAACAATTAGCGTAGATGTAAATTTAATAATAATTTATTTTACTTCAAATATGTAACATTCAATAAGAAATGAAAACATAATGATACTAAATATATTCGTTAATAAACGATGAAATCATCTAGCCGAGCGGATTCGTGCGCATTTCCAACAAAACAAACGCTACACTAAACCCGCTAGAAGCTACGCTCCCGCTACGCAAATGGCTTGGGCGGGCGGCGTAGCGCTGGGCGGCGTTATACGTTCTAATTATACCGACATGAAGCGGATCAAGTCTGACTCATGCTCTGTTGGTATTAGATACGATACTAATATTATAAATGCAGTAGTGAGAATGGATGAGTATCATGTCGCAAAACTACGAAACATCATTTTTATTCTACAGTGCAATATATATAAAAATAACACTAATGCCCGTAAATATTACATCATAAATGTCTCACACGTAAATTCTTCATGTAGGTAGTAAACACCTGCATTGTAATATGAACATAATTCACTAGAAAAGGTATGTTAACAAGTTTTTGTGTTTCTTTGGTCTTTATTTTTGTGTGCTCGTCTTAATGCTAATAATAAGTTCTGTAATAGCAAATATTTAACTTTAATCACGTGTTTTAACATATTTTAAATTTTCACATTAACAAATGCACTGCGTTAAGCACTAATAATAACAATTTGCTTCATCTGCTTTATCTTTAAATTTATAATAAATAATAAGAATATATTGTATTAAACGAAGTAAAAGATAAAATTTCATGAAAATTAAATATAATATTGTAGATTCAGAGAATATATTTTATAAGAATTATAAGACATGATATTATAAATATTATGCTTGTGTAAAGTATGCAAGCAGGAAATATCTAACGGAACTAAAATTTATAGTGCATTATCTAACTTTGACAAACAATATGAATTCCTATATTATTTTTTACATTATTTGATATTCCCATTATTTTAATTTTAGGGTGGATATGCAATAAGATATAGAGGATAGATCCACCGCAAATCACAAATTTGCTAGATCAGTAATCAATGTAGTAATGCCACATCAACCATATTTTTTATTAAATAGTAAGTAGGTATTCATAGCATGCAGTGAAATTCTTTAGAAGTCATTTGCATCTATGGAGCCCTTCCAAAGAGTCGCTCATGATTTGGTTCTTGTTGACTCACGGTTTAATGTTTGATCTTGGAGACTTGTAGAATCTCATTTAAGAATAGATTGTCATGAATAATTTAATGCCTGCCAATGTCAACATAATGGAAAGGGCAGATGCACGATCAGAAGCACCTCACTACAAGCAATTCACATGCAGTGGCATCAACAGACCATACAGACAGAGATATCAAAACATCTTTTGATCAAACAAAACTTGCACAAGTTATGATCAATTTAAATGCCCATCAAAATCGACCAAATACTGTAAATCACTTCACTAGATGCACTGCACGTTGACATATTATGCTTTCCAATCCAACAGGGTTGTATTATCTGCATTCATTTTTTTTATAGTTTTTATAGTTTGGATAGTTAAAAATTAGAAAATTATACTTTCGTCGCCTTGCAGTTACTTTATATTCCTGTTTTAGTAGTTTTAAATTTTTAATATACGCATAATATATAATATACGCAGACAACACACCTTTAGGCCGCCCTTAGTTTGAATGCGTTTTTGTACGAATTGACCTCGTATACGTACGTACACTACGAAAGTACTACAGGGGCCCTCAGACTGTGAGCGACCCAGAGTTTGTTTCTTATCATTTTTCATAACCGAAAGAGAGGGAATTGGATAGTTGATCCTAGTATCTACATATTTACCACAGACTATAAAACTTAAATGCAGATAATACAACAAACAGCTTCTTTATCAATGTCGAATTAGTATGTTATAATTATGTATTCCAGTCCGAGCTGATATACCGTCCGTCGTCTCGCACGATTACCCGACTCGAAACGTACCCGGACGTCCCGCACCATGTCGTGCGCGTGCGCGTCCGTCCCTCCGTCATCCTAAGGGAACTAGATCGCATCAATTACCGCCGCCGCCCAGCATTCGCCGTGTCTGCCGTGGATGACTTCTACCGCTCCGAATCCACTAAGGTAAGGAGAATCTATCAACTTGTATATATAGAGGTCAGTGATCTATCATGATCAAGTTTCGCATGAGCTTTATTTTCTTAAAATTCGTCGTTGTTTTCCAATGAGGACGTGAGTGTGTCAGAAGTAACTGGAGGATTCTTAATTCTATTGAAACAATAGATGTCAAACTTTAGATTTTAAAATTAATTACTAAACTAGAGTATGCTCCAAGCTTTGATTAATTATAATTACCTATACCTACTGCCAAGCTTCAAAGTATTATGTCAAGGGAGAAGATAACCTCCTAAATGTTGGCTTTGTTTCCCATTACAGTCAAGTAGTTTCATCACATGATTGTTATGACTGTGCAACAAATTATTTTACTTGGTCGTCAGTGCAGTGCAGCTGTACTCAATTTTACTAAAAATACCGAAGTTATATTTGTATGTATTCATACGTATCTTAATTCGATACATGGCAACTGGAGTAGGTACTAGTAAAAAATGTATACATCAACAGATCCGGAATCTTGTTGATATTACTGATCGATGAATATTTAATGGCTTCTAAATCTGCAGAATAAACAGAAATATCTCGGAAAATTGTCTCACATTTGCGCTTTGAAAGATGTATTGCGTTGTACACGGCGACCCTGGCACAGATCCCGTTAAATCTGCATTCTTTGTTTTATTCGGCTATAAAATTAGGTAGTAATTCCCTACCTTATGCATTGTTTTATAACTTCTGGCAACTGAAATCTAGACGACGCATTTTTCTTGTTTATTACGAGTCTTGAAATGATTTTTTAGTTGTAGGTTCTACCTAATCTAAATCTTGGCAGTGATTTATTTACTAGTAGGAGCCTAATTCGTTGTAAAAAAAAGTAAATACTGCAGGTAGTAATGCCAGAAGCATCACACATTCCACGTGGTCAGGGACATGGATGTCGTTATGATTTGAATAAGATTAAACAACGATACCTATTTATTTAATTTGATCTAAAAATAAAAAGTGGTATAGTTTGTACACGTACTCCATCTACTAATGTGTAGCTTAGAACCCGTTTTGAGATGGATAGCATCATGCTAAAAAAGAAAACATCATAGTACAGAGGACTGTTTCATTTGCACGCACATAGACCGCTGCAAATCTTATTGACGTGACATTTATGTTATTTAATCTTGGTTTTATGAATCGATTCCAGGCGTTCGAAGACGAGACCCGTCGCATCCGAGCAGACACGGCGTCGCTGCTGCAGCGCGCGCGCTCTGTGGTTCCTCGCGCCAAGACCCTTTCCCCTCTCGATACTATCTACTCGTGAGTATGTAGATTAAGGCATGATCCTAATTCAAAACTTGCTTACGTTCAACATTTTTAACAATTTAGATCGCATTAGAATTAGGTTCTTAGGTTATAATCACAGGCGTTAAATTCCTGAAATGCATCCTGCTTGACTAAATTAATGTTCGACCACTATTGATGGCCAGCCAACTTCCTCTGCATGAATCAAAATTTGGCGAACTCCCGATTGCATTCCTGACTTCTTTACGCCTATTATTATAAGCTCTGTGAAGTACGCCAAAACCAATTGAACTTTATTTAATCTTGACCTATATTTGAAACGCTGTGATCGGCATGCCAAGAATTTCTAAAAATTAAATTGTTATATCCATGCTTATAAGTGTGAAATCAGTAGTTATGATATAGAATATCATAGAATCTTATTTTAAATAGAGCTCCTAGGTATGAGTCATAAGTAATATTCGAGGGTGGTCATACTAGAGCACTTTCAAATTGTGTGGTCAAATTCCAGAACTAGGTTTTCCCTTCTCCTGTAAAATGTTTTTAGGTTTTTTCAAAAGAAAAATAACACATACCGTACAGGTTTAGATATTATTTTAAGCGAGAGCACTTAACGTGATTTGAACATCTGAATTCTCAGTGAAATGGCATCTCTCCAACATTAAGAATAATTTTTCACGACATTTTGTAATTGGGTGATATTTATCATATGCTCATTGTCAGAGACGCTGCCTGTAAAGTTTTGGCTAAGGCTTTTGGGTAGCTATTACATGGTCTACGTAGACTGGTTCATTCGTCTATTCTATGAGTCTGATCTGAACGCGTCGTTCAAGGCACGTCAGACCTTGCCAGCCACCCAGCCACCTGTTAATGACAGGTCAAGTTTTTCTTGGCATCATCTGATGTAACCGTGCAAAAATAGCTCATTGATGTGTCTATCAGACCGCCCTGGCACTGACATTGACGGCATCGTGCATCCGTCGATTATTTGGCATGAAGTGCGACCAGCCGGATTGTAAACAAAACGTAGCTGCACAGAAATTACCCGTTAAAGTAGTTGAAGGTTCGTCTTTGACGGGTTCTCCGAAATTTGGCGGAGATATTTCCAGCGTGGGTGTCGATTACCCAGCCAAAAGCACTCGCGTGTTCCGTGACGTTGCGCTGACCAACGCTTTAAATATAGACTGGTTAAATGCCAGCCAATGTTGACGAAGATGTTTGAATAAATGTTTTTTTGGGTTTATTTTCATTTTAAATCCTCGCCATGTGTATTTAAAACGTAGGAAACGTGAACATGTAAATAGATGCCGCTGTTACTGCCATAACGTCCGGTCATCGTGACGCTAATTCATCCACGAACTTGTGAAATGTAAACAAGGTCATTTTTTATCTGTACATTAAATGTTTATTGTTCAAGGGCGCGAAAAGGCAACAAATATTTGACGGTATCGCTTTTGGTTTCAGTTACTCCTACGGAGAACCGGTGGTACCTTACCGCTTTAGCAGTGACGCGTACGTCGCTAAGCTGTTGATGCCTTTCCGCAGCGTGAGCGACCACATCCAGGCCCTCTCCTTCTACTCTGAACCCGTGAAGAAGTTGACAGGTATCTTTAAATCTTGCGTACCAGAATAATATGATACTCGCAATGATATTTATTAATATTGTAACGTCAGACCCTTCCTTGATTTGGAGCCTGACTAACAGCTAAATCCAGTGTGTCCCTCGTGGTAACCTTGGGGTGTTTCGCCAGGACGCGGCCGCCTCGCGTGCGTGCACTTCTCCGGTAACAAGGCCTTCTCCAATCGCAGGCCTCTCTACAAGGAACTTAGCATCAGAGACGACGTGACGCTCCTATCGTTTTACGCGAAGAACAGACTCGCGGCCGCCGGGCTGGCCGTCGAGAAAGCCGCAGGTATCGAGAAACAGTCGCAACGCTAGCGCTCGCTTCCCCTCCGCATAATTTTTTAAATGACAACATTTAAAAGACGCGCCCGTAACGAACCTCGTCACTGCGCAACGCCTAATTTCTTTTACATTCATCCCGAGCTTTGATGTCTAGCTACTCTTGCAAGGATGGTCTTAGTATTTATTTAAAAGCGATTACGTAGCTACGAACATTAGCTCCATTTCCTGCTTTTATGAATCAAACTTAATCGGTTTTACTCAACTCATAAAATCAATTAAAAGTTTATCAAAATGTATACCTGTCCGTCATGTTATCATGTCATGAAAGAAATTAGGATTTTAATCGAACGCTAACCTTTCGCTCTTTTGTTAATTGGTAAGATATAATAAAATTATTAAAATGTGTAACCAACGTTAACATCGTCATCGTGCCGAATGTTAGTCTAAAATCGAGTGGCGAGGTTCGCTCTCCGAGCGGCAAGTTATAAACTGTGCTTCCACTCCGACGCGGTCGGCGTATAAACGAGCAGCTAAAACTGGAGTATAAATTCCGTGTGTAACCCTGGGTGTGGTGTCTCTTGCAGCGAGCGACGCGCCGGAACAGCCGACGGCGGCGCAGTGCGCGTAGCTCCCCGCGGCCGGCGCGGGACCGGCCCCCCGGCCCCGCGCCGCGCCCTCGCGCTCTCTGATCTCGGTATAACACTCTCCGACTAACCGATATCATATCGTAAATATTTTATTTTTGAAACTTTTACCCTAAATCGAACACTATTTTTACTATTATCTTTACGACGAACGAATTATACACATTTTCTAGTCAATATCGTTATTCCGCTCTACCATCCCGCGGACTTTCGGTGATCGAGACGTCTCGTTTTCACTTAACAGAACTGATTTTGTTTAACAATAAAATTGTTTTTACCACAGTTATAGTTGTTTTAATTAGTCTGCATGGTAGAAATCCCGAGTCACGCTTAGAAGATCCAGGCTTTCTAACGCTTCGCCTTTCCACTAAAAAAATAAACAGCTCGTAACGTAGTTATCTTGTTGAAAATACTTAAAATGTAATGTCTAATAATTTGTTATTAAACTACATAAACTTAAGATAATAAACCTGCTTTATTATTACTATATTATTGGCAAATTTGGAATGTTTTAGATTTAAAGGTTTACTACATAAAGTTTACCATACACCTTACCTTAGGTACACATTTGGACCGATGATGATCGAAACCCTACCTTAGAATAGGCACAACTGTTAAAGTTACTGCCAGAAATTAATACATAGAGAATCATGGTCCATTATTTTATCTCCAGATTTTATAGTTCTTAAGACATTGGCAAAATACCAAAAGTTAAAAGATCAGCATGACTCGATGTAGTATGAATATTGCTCTCACACGTGCACACGGCCGAGACACGCAGCTTTCACACGCTTAACTGCAAGAACATGATTCGAACATTGCAGCAGAATATTCATTCAAGCTTCACTATCGAGCTTAGGACTTGGTATTGCCAATAACATTCATACAAAACGGCCACAACATCATAAGCGGTGTGCTGCTGCGTCGCTAACTATAATTCATCAATGACCATTGGTGCCCATCAGCGAAATGTGTAGCACTCTCACGCTAAGTCTGAGCAAACTAAACATCAGCTAACATTTCGCCAATGATCATTGGTACTACGCGACCGTTTATTTGGCCGCGGTGCAGTGCAGCTACTCCCGTGGAGACCGAGCCGCAAGTTCCAGGCGCCTCAGCTGATGGAAGATCCCGCCTTGGAGCTGAAGGCTGCGAAGGCTGAACGCTTGGAGAGGTTCCGAGCTACCACTGCGGAGCCAGTGCTCGCTCCAGCAGCGGATTTGGCTGAGATTAAGAAGAAGAGGCAGGCGGAAGCGCGTGCAGCCGAAGAGAAGTAAGTAACCCTTTATACCAAATGGTTTATCTGTGGCGTGGTGGCGTTTTGAACTAATTGAAGGGCTAATATAATATATTAGCCAATATATTGCTAGGTGAGCGATATGTCCAAAATATTGCGAGAAAATACAAAAAAACCAGTTGTTTACAACGCAGAAACGACAAATGATGGAGAGCCCCCGTTTTATTCGGTGGGTGATACTTAAGTGTTATGGGTATTGACTAAAAATTTAAATCATACTGATTCAATCCACTTTATAAAATCAAAACATTGTCCATAACATTCAATGGGAGCTGGGCGCTTTATATCCACGCGCCCATTGGATGCATTGGCCAAAAGGCCAAAAGCCACATATACCCTATAGAATCTATAGATACATATACCCTACTTAACTGTACTCGTCTCAATGTACTCGTCTTAACTGCAATCATCTCTGTAATCTTAAAATATCCCACCACACCAACTCCATTTAAATTGTTGTTGCAAATTACATGTAATAACGTATGAAAATAATTCTTCTTTATTTACAGAGCTCTGAAGGAAGAGGCTAAGCGCGAAGCTGAACGCAAAGCTCAGGTACTTATTAACTCATCTTTGTAGAGATACAAAACTTTATATTAACTATATATTAACTATATATTAATTTAAAATTTTAAAGTATTTAACGATAAATTGTCTTTCCAGGCTGAACGCGAAGCAGCAGAAAAGAAGAGGGCCGAAGAAGAATCACGTAAAGCTGAGGAAGCTAAGCGTAAAGCCGAAGAAGAGGCTAGAAAAGCTGAGGAGGAGGCTAGGAAAGCTGAAGAGAAAGCTAGGAAAGCCGAAGAGGCAAGGCTGGCAGAAGAAGCTCGGAAAGCTGAGGAAGCCAGGCTAGCAGAAGAGGCGAGGTTGGCTGAAGAGGCAAGATTGGCCGAGGAAGCGAGGTTAGCTGAAGAAGCCAGATTAGCAGAGGAAGCTAAATTAGCTGAAGAAGCCAGATTGGCCGAAGAAGCAAGATTAGCCGAAGAAGCAAAGCTAGCAGAAGAAGCCCGACTAGAAGAAGAGAGGCTTGCAGAACAAAGGAGACAAGAGGAACTTGCCAGACTAGAAGAGTTAGAGAAGCAAGCCCAAGAAGAGCGTGAAGCAGAACTAGCACGACAGGTACCTACAATATTTTAATAATTAACTAGACTTTGCTCCCGGTTTCGTCCGCGTGTATCCAAGTATTGGTCCAGAGGGATAAATGTTATAAACTTGTACATGCATACCAAATTTGTTTCAGGCTGCTGAATTGGCCGAGATTGCAAGACAAGAATCAGAATTAGCAGCGGCACGTCTTGAAGAGCTCTCACACAGTGGCTCTGCTACCGACAATGTTGCTGATGTAGAATCTAGGTGAGTATTCAAATGGTTCTTATTGAGAAAGGCAATGGTAGCCATATTTTGCTCTCTGCCAAGGACACAATCTGTACAGCGAAGTAGAGATAATTGTAATCGAAAACCACTAAAATATGAACGGTTAAATACCACAAGCACAGAAAAATCTTTCTTATCATCGAGTTTATAGGAAATTCTAGTATAAGGCTAAACATTATGTTGGCTAACACATTAAGGCTAAACATAATGGAATGTTATAAAAAAATCTCTTTTTATTACAGCGAAGCACCAGCTGAAGAGGCAGAACCCATAGTGGAAGAGCCAGAAAGCCCTCAGGTTGACGCTCAAGAGCCCGAGGCAGCCGCGGAGGTCAGCGAAGACGAACAAGCAGAACCAGACGTGACAGACGAGGAATAAAACAAAATAATGTACAAAAAAGTTGAACATATTTTTATAGGATAATGCATTTTCTTTTTGATGTTTTACTTAATTAAGTGTTCTCGTTAACTATTCGTGATTCGCGTGATGCAAAACGTGAATAACGCAATAGAATTCTGGTGGTTTTTGTTGCTTTTCCTTTTACTTTCAATTGCGTAATGAGATTACGTAACATCGAGAGATTAGGCAAACATTTTTAATATTTAACTAAAAACTGAAGACAGCACTGCCACCTTAACATTGTTAATTTTTTAAAGTTTAATATTAAGTTTTCAATAATGTTATATTTTGTTAAATTTAACAATAAAAAGACAAATTAACAATTGTTATTTATTTTCCCTTGCGAAACATTGCTTTCACCTGAATCCTTATATATTCATCGTCCCAAAAACATAGAAACCTCTGAGACAATGCAGATCAAAAGCATATATGCATAGTCCCAAAAACATAGAAACCTCTGAGACAATGCAGATCAAAAGCCAAGCCTCTTTGCAGATTGAAAAGGTGATGTGTCATCAAAAGTTCATGACTGAGAGAGAAGGAAAAGTTTCTAAAATGCAAACAATTGCCAAGAAGTACACAAGCAAATTAAGGATCAGCCACAGCCAGGGTTATAATACCCACACTCAATACTAAGTAAATCTAACTAAAGTTAACCTAAACCAAAGCGAGGGACCCATCTTAAGTGTGGGAGTGGGAATTTTGTCTGTATGTAACAAACATGAACTTACCCTTATACATCATCAGCCAAATATTTTAATTAGTAAACTTTGTTTGCTTTTTCTTTCAGACCAATTACCTATTTTACATTGCTTGAAAGTTCTTCCATTTTCTCACAATGAAACCCAACAAATTATAATGTAAAAATAAAAATATATTATGTTTAAATAATCATTACAACAGATTAGGTCTCAGCATTTTTCCACCGCCACCATTGCCGGACCAATTTTTAGATGATGTGACAACAGTTGTTTGTCCACCGCGCCCAATCTCGCTGATTTGATAATTGTTGATAGATAAAATAATGTGTATGACAAGTTCAAAAATC
>DWIY01000817.1:0-11556 GCA_018248615.1 Erynnis brizo brizo
TTTAATGTCAAGGTGTTTAATTTTTATTATCCTGTTCGCAAAATAATACCTACATATTATGAATTAGAAATACAATAGACTGTCACCTTCTTCACGTCCTTCCCAGATAAACTTTCATGGTTCTACTCCCTATAAATTTTTAGTACCTACCCAGACATTGTTGGTCATTTATTGAGTAATAACTTAAACTTTTTATAGAAGAAAAAACTAAGAATTAAGACTGTAGGTAATACTGGTAATAGAAAGTAGGTACATATCTTACCTACTTAATTATGGATATGATTGACAGCTGTAAAATAATTGACTATTGACGCATAAACTCGTTTAACGTGCTTTTTGCGGAACTTAATAATGAATTCATAAATTTATAATAAAGGTTCGCTGATTAACTCATCAGAAAACCTTTTATGATGTGGGTACATAATACATATTTAATAAAATGTTGACCGGGCTAAGTCATTCTGCATTTATGATGCAGCGGGGCGGGCCGTAGACGTCGTAGAGATGAAATATTACCTTCCAGCGCTGTTTGTCTTTGACTTAGCCAGTGTATGTATATTAAATAAATTGCATTTGTTATGCAAGATGACAACATGAATCTGCGATAAAGTAATTACTGATTTTATTGCTTACGATAAGCAGGAATAAGGTACAATCGAAAGTCAATTACTTATGTCACAAAATACTCACCCCATTGCTGTTGTTTTGTGTCAACATCGTATAAACATACAGTTTTTATGTTTGACTATGTGCCTCAGTACCTAGATTAATTTATACAGCTTGAAATATAAAATTTAACAAATCTTACCTATTCGTTAGGTAATTAAGCTGATTCTGAGTATAAAAATTTTAGCTTTGAACTTAACTAACAAAAACAAAAAATCGATAGACATTTAAAATTTTTCCTCAATTTCATGTTGAGTAGACATGAACTGTAACTGTTCTTAAAATATAATTTCTTTACAAGACTTTCAAGATATTGATTATTTATTTACTTGGAAGTCATGTACCTACTCATTTCTCCGTCTATGATCAAACCTTAATGCTACCGGGAGTGCTATCGTCCATCTCTGTCCATTGCTCGCTGACGTAATGACACAGCTAACAAACTGAACTGATGGTAAGAGCTACACACGTTTCACAAGTTTTGTTGATTTATTCCACATTTGCCTCTCTGTTTATAGTTATTAACTTGGAAGTCGACTGCTCAATTCTTTTACTATGGACGAACCTTAATGTTGGTAGACGCGCTATCGTCAATCTATGTCCATTGCTCGCTGACGTAACGACACAGCTAACAAACTTAACTGATCGCAGGAGCTATTGTAGAGCCACACACGTTTCACATGTTTTGTTGATTTATTTCCTATTTATGTATGTAATTTTACCTTAAATTGTAGTTGTAAACGTCGTGTACCTAACTTCATAATTAGAAGGAAGGAGCAACTTTAGTTAATGACTTTGTACCATTAATGACTGGCCTATTGAGTTAGTTCCACTGCAAAGAAAAAAATTTGACTCAAAACAAACCATTGATATCACTGAAAAGCATAGTGATTGCCGATATTTCCTCGATTCAGTTTCATATCATATTTTCCGGATGCAGCGCTGTAAACAAATCAGTCAACAGCGCAATCCAGCAGTTAGACGTTTGACTGATATAAAGAGTCGCAAAACTAAAAAATAGCTGTTGTTTCCACAACAAATTCCGCTTGTTTGGCCGCTTTTCGCAGGGCGGTGTTATTCGTATAAATCGAGCGAAAAAGCCAAATTGCTGCAATAGCTCACCGCTCTCAACTAAAAATTGCGATGTTCCGACAAACAAATATTGCATGAGTGCTGGTTGTTTAGCTCTGTTTTTATTGTTTTATAACTTCATTTCAGTTACTGAAATGCCAGCCCGGTTAACTGCTCATAATTCCTAATAAAAACAGTACCTAGATACCTAAATTTTAATGCCAAAGATGATGAGGTACCAACATCGCTAATGATTGCTTGATGATCTTATTTTGTATTAATACACAAACTCGATATTATTTTTATAAATTAATATGTTTACGTAGCTAATAGAATTCCCATTTTTAAATTTTTACCAATAGTTTATACATCCTACAGAAATATTCTACACCACAGTACTTCTGCAACAAAAGATAATGCAACGTACGTAATCAAGCACCTACGTAGCTGACCGTATTGCACACAGTAGTCCTTTGTTTACTATACAGTTCCATTTTGCGCTACCCAAAGGTTGGTATTCCGTATTAATCCCTCAAAGCTGCAGCGAAAACGCTGATAAATTGCGAAACTAATGCCGGGCGATTGCATTACGACGTGAACTTTTCCAGTACCGCTGCGGAAATCGAATGCAAACAAAAAGAGCGCAAAATATCGCCTAGTTTTTCAGCACACCACATTTTCGAACATCTGATAATGATTTTTAGGTAGGATTCGGTTATCTAACGAAATTTATTGGTTTTGTTTGTTAGCTTCGATTGCGATTGGGTTAATGAATCAATTGGATTTATTTGAATGGGGCTGTAGCTTAAATTAGGTATCTGCATTGCACCACACCCCAATTAAAAGTGCTTTTACTCCAAACAAGATAGATTACATTACGGGTTCTGTTTCAACAATTTATTTGCATAAATGCCTACATTTTAGAAGTAATTTCCAGGCTTACCTACATTCTTGCTCTGTTGATGCGTGTTAGCTCATATTGACGTACGAATTAGTTGAATAACGTTAAATATTTACATTTCTATCATTCCAGCAGTTGTTGTTTCTATAAACAGTAGTTACAAGTTTCTCTTTCATCTACCATTTCAGGCTTTATTACTTACAGAATCACGTACGTGCGCGTAGTTTATATTGCATACGGGATTCTCTTATGATGATTTAGTGGTGCTCGCGACAGAACGATGGATTTACCGCGGCATGAACGGATTATGTGGGCGAGCGCAAACACGGGGCAGTGACGCCATGTCGTGATTTATAACGGACTTTTGATTCGTAATTCGAAAGTGGATTAAATTCGAAACGTTTTATATGAGAAATAAATATAAATCGATTTCTTTTCCATATATGGAATATATTTTAAAATTCTGTTTAGAACAAATTTGCGAATGGAACTGCGCGTTTAGCAGCGAGTCAAAACTGTAGTGTAAAAAAAATTAAAATATCAAATCAACAATAATATTATATACCTACCTTAAGGTTGAGCTGTATCTTCAGACATGACCTCAAAAATGATATATCATGAAAAACGGTAGATACCTAGGTAGGTAGGTACATGATCTCCATAAAGTTAATTAGTTACAAAAATCCATTAAAAAAACCATAGTCATGAAAGCTTGTTGCATATTTTGAGAAACAAAGACAACTGCACTTGTGTGCAAAAAATAAAATTCTCGTTTATATTTGTTCGTCTCGGAACAGTTTTTTATTTCGCGGTAGCTCATACACGTTCAACGATAATAATCAAGCTGCTTCTTTATAAGGTGCGAAACCCTTAGTGGGTGAGTGCAACTTGCTTCGCCGGTTTCTTTTCATATCTAACAGTAGGGTTGCAGGGACAATAATTCTTCTGATGTGTTTTATTCTAATAAGGAAACTGAACGATACCTTTTTAGTTACGGCTGTCTTTGTCAAATTTTCATGGTCTAAATTCGCCTAGATCATTTTTCGTTCGTTTAGAAAATAAGAAATAAAATTTTGAAATAGGTACCTAGTTAGTAATCTTTTCTAATTTTCCTTTTTTGAATAAGACCTTTGAACCATTACATGATAACTGTGGAATTTATATTTGAAATAACAAGTATTGAAAGCTGCAATTCTTAAACAGCCAGCTTTAAACTTCAGCTTTTAACATAGGTACCTACGTAGGTAAATGGTAGAGGCGAACTAGTACTGATGAGCGAAGCAAACTGTGCTGCGAGCATGCAATGGACACTATCGTCAAAGTATACGAATAGTTAACGTGTGACATTAGTATGGGAAGATGTACCTACACATGCTGTTTCATTTCAATACAAATGACATAAGTTAACTAAGGTATACGAATACTTTGACGAGTTTACGACGACTTTGACGTGTTCATGCTCGAGGCACTGTTTAAACTAAAGTAAATAAAGTGTTTTGAACGCATTCAGTATCAATGTTTTCGCAAAGTTTTGCCTACGTTTACTTGCCTGCAGTTACTAAGATAGGGAGGGTCAGATAAATCGCAATTACTCTCCGCAATCTCGGCAGCATATTTGTTAATAAACCTGGCAGTACTTCCAATGTTTCCCCCACAACTTTTCTTTCGTCCGAGATAAATAAGATAAACAATATATCATATACGCCCATTTCCTCGCCGGCTACAAAACAACGGACGATCGGGGGGGTGGATGGAAAATTATGACAAATCATGCATTAAACATAGGGAATAAATGTTTTCTTATCACGTACCTATTCTGTTTTGATATTAGTTTTCCTTTATCTTTATTGACACAGGTTTTTGGAGGGAACGTTTTATGGGATGTTGTAGCGTGACAGGACGATTGCGGATACATGTTTATGTCTTGATACGGCACAAATGATCTCAACGTTTTGCCGCTCTGTTGCGCACTGTATTCTGCCGTTTTGAATCTCATGTTTTTGTGATTTACGTAGAATGTATCGCAAATAATTCTACTATATAGGTACGTTTTTGAAGTTATTTGATCAAATGGAGTCGTGTCTTTCTTAGCTTAGATATTCGTTACATCGGATTCATGTTTTCTACTGTTAATTTTTCAGGAATTTGTAATCATATTCTGATTTAATTGCAGTCGTGGTGAATTAATCGATCCATCAATTTAGCTTTTTCTAAATCATGAATGTTGTTAGAAGTTAATGAACTACGATTGATGTAAGAAGTAAAATGAACATTATAAAATACCTAGATAACCACGAATTAAGAAGATTGAAATCTACGTTTATAAGCAAGAGCTTTAATGAATAAATTTGGAAGTCTAACATACGATGGGTGTTCCTTTTGTTTGCAGAAATAATTCGTGGCTGAAACGTGGTGATGTCTCTGCGCGGTTACAGACTGCAAATCTTGTATATTTATTTCAAATGCAGCCAAAATCTCAGTGCAATCCCTGCCTAGACGACGGTACTCGCATTAGGGATTCGTACACACTGTGGATGTTTATTTCTGTTCTAAATTATAGATATATTTTAGCCCTTATATTTGTACATGTCCAAATTATAAAATTGCTATCATAGGTACATTTTAAGTATCAATCATTAATCAATTTTGAATTTGGGTATTTTGCTTATATATCTACCTAAAGTAAAAGCTTTTCACAGACCAACAATTCAGATAATCTGTTTCACGTAGGACAGAAAGTAGAAATTTTGCTTCATTTACAGTCATATTCCAATACAATTTAAACTCAAAATTTCTATACAACTTACCTAAATAGACTCCAACCCTTAGAATGACGAATTATTTCTGAAGCAAAAGACTTTTAGATAATCTTCATTTTATTGAAAATGTTTTAAACAAATATTCGTCGTGGAATTGTATCCGCGTCCTTACTTTCGAGATTTAAGCCGGTCGTCAGCGGCTGCTGCGGTTTCTTTGCTAAA
This sequence comes from Erynnis brizo brizo, assembly GCA_018248615.1. Lineage (NCBI taxonomy): Eukaryota > Metazoa > Arthropoda > Insecta > Lepidoptera > Hesperiidae > Erynnis > Erynnis brizo. The sequence goes on from DWIY01000817.1 coordinate 5,620, forward strand.
CTCCAAACTTATCTTACAGTAACGCCCAACTTGAATACCTCCAGACTCCTTGCAGGTGACTTTACTAGATCTTTTAACGGTATAAGATTTTCGGCGCGTTTATCCCGAGGATTTCAACTTGGGGAATTCTTAATGCCTCCCGCTTTTAGGGTTAAGTGGAGTTCCTTTAATACAATTTCGTATTGTGCTCTCCGGGGTATGGTCTTACTTGTATAGAATATGGATTAGTTATTTACCTACGTGCTTTTATACGTTTAGAAATTAAAAGGAATTTTAATTTCTGTAGTAGGTATTTTGTATCGTTTTAATCTTAAACCAGTTTATTCGTATCATCAAAACACTAATATAATCTTATTGATAGGTGGATAAATGAATGAATATATACTCAGATAGCATAGAAATCCTATCGGAGAGTGAAGGTGGGGGTGTTCATTCACACAAAACCCAAGACATTTTACCATAGGATAGTCGTATCAAAACGAGTATTTCGAACCTCCCCAATGAAGAACATGCAACTTTACGATGGCTTAAGATTATGTCTGTAAGGAGGACGAGAAGGTATAGTAGAAGGTACCTATAGTGGCTAGAAGTAGGTACCTAGTAGCTCTACCATCTATAAAAATAATCGGAAGTTCAGCCATAATTTTATCGATTCGATTCGATTGAATCAATATCGATACTTGAATAAAGTCGTTATGTCTACAGCGTAATCGTAATAATATCGCGCAATTTTAAATAAAGCACCATTGATGCTATCGACTGTGTCAACAGTCTTTTTGTACCGATTCCATATAAAAGGCTATCAATATAACAACCCACGTCCGAGCATGCAATGCAGCTCTGCTATTATTTCAACTGCTATTTTATTATATTCATTGCAAGTACGGTTTGCAGACTTGCAGTCACGACTCGTTGAATTAAATTGGCTTAGATGTCCTTATTTTTGTATATGTCCTCAGAAGTTTATGGTTAAAGGAATTAATTTAGTCGATCACGTTTATTTCAATTTAATGCCATCACTGATAGAACAATGCTGTTATAGGTAAGTAGGCAGTCCTAGGTAGTCCTATGTAATAACTTACGAATAGCCATTGGTCATGTAGGTAGGCTATAAATTATTTTTTAGATACCTACAGAAAAATACTGTCACATATTTTAATCGACTTTTCCTATAGTTAAACAAATAAAAATACTTGTCGTTTTTGTTTGTTTAACTATTCGTCCTAAATATCCTAAAATAGATCAAGGAATACCAATTTATTTTTAAATTTTATTTCATAGTTTTCGTTTTTTGCTACCACTGCTTTCCTTATACCTTGGTAATGTCTGAGGTAATAACATGAAATCAAGTAAGTACTTTTATGTAGGTACGTACCTGCATACGCTAAATCGCAAATTGTTGGTTCACTTGATCGAACACTTTAGTACCCCACCGTCGTGTCACGTACAACCTATTACTAGAAAACTCTTCAATTCACTAAACCACTTTAAATACACTTTAACATGAAGGCAGTAGGATTGAAAATTGAATGATTTTTGTGTATCAATGTGGGAAGAGAAGAATACCTATCTATTGAAACGACTCATTTGAAGATTAAACTTTTATTTTTAATACTTTGTAATTTAAAAAATGTGTGTGAATAACACTTTTCTAAAGAGATGCTTTTTAAAGTAGGTATTTCAAAGTAGAGCTTCTTAAAAGGAAAATATACCTACCTACCTTAAATACCTTAACATAGGTGCATAAACTTTCAATATAGTAAACTTCCTGTTTAAAGGAATTTCTATCTAACTAGGCGATTAACCTAGCTTGACCCTAACCTGTCTTCAATGAGCCAGGACCTTTCCTAATGAGGTCAAACATGGTCTGAAGCAAGAATACAATAGATTAAAGTGCTATACCTACAATATAACAAAACAACAATCTGTCTTTAAGACGTAAAATAAATTTTAAAAATTTTAAATCATAAAAATAAAAAAGTTAACTTTTTATGGCAAGAAAAGCCAGATTTCGCCGATTTATTATGTTAATAAATTAAGATTACAATAAAGTAGGATGTTTTGGCTACAAATGTCAAAATATAAATCATGTCCTTTATCGTCTCGTAGTCACTGTAGCGCTATAATTTTTACACCTTCGGAACAAAGCAACGATTTATCGAAAAATCCGTAAAATCGGTAAAAGATTTTTTAACCAATCTACCGTCCACTCACCAATTTTTTTTATTCGCCGGTTATCTCCGCCAGTTTTGTACCTATTGTTATTCGATTGCATGATTCGCTTTGCTATTTTAAGACAAGACGTAGACTAATCCAACGTTGAAACCCCGGCGGCCATAACTCAAAGTTTGACAGCTACAAGCATCGAGCAATATGGCGACCGCGCCACCCAATGAGGCACTGCCCCGTCACACGGAGCGTTCCGTTTTTAACTTGCAAACATTAATCATGACTGATTTATTAGGGAAGGTGTGACACATTTTATATTCTATTTTAGAAAACTCTAACGTGTTTTTCAAAATGGATTCCGCTTGAGAGGTCGCAACAGCTGCGTCTTGTTAGCATGATTTCAGCGGTTTGCTTTATGTGTTTAGATTATTTGCGTCAATAGATATGACAGTGTACTACATTATAACTGCCGCACGCCCCTGCTCAATTTTCGGATAGTCAGTTATTGTCATGTTTGCAGCCTGTGAATGGTCCAAATTACATGCTGCATTATCTCTTACATTTGATATCTGTATTACCAATATTGATTTATAGAGCCATTTGCTGTAAGAAGTATGGGCATCCATCACATTTATCGATGCAGAAATCCTATATATAACTTTTCCTCCTCGCTTAACGGACTTAGTTTTAAGAGGGCTGCGAGTAAATTGATTTTTAAATGTCTTTGAGCGGCATCCCTTTCAAAAAGAAATATGCTGAGGCTTCGCATGTCACATACGTCAGGGTTGCGCCTAATCCCGAAGGGACATCCGATTTTTATTGCATTCGACCCTGATATATGAGCTAATATTGCGCCAATATAGTGAGGAACGCTCTTCGAACGATGTAAACATCAGACAGGGCGCACCGACGCTTTGAATCGATAATATACCTATTAACTTTAATACCAATATAATCTGTACAAGTAAGTAATTGCTATAACCATATAGGCACATAATGAATAAAATTCGCCATCCTTAATGTAGGTACATGGATTTCGGAATAAATAACGTTTACGTCAATATAATGTTAAAGGGCAGTACCTAAGGTTATAATTAATAACAATACTCGATCAGGAGCAGGTTTTTTATCGATTTCGACATATTATCCTATCAAAATGTCGATCTTGGACACCATCATTTAGCAATTTGCATTTACAATACCACTTGAAATTAATTTCTCGAAAACCTGAAGAAATCGGGCAGGAGACGCCATTTTGCGTGCAAAAATGATAATTTTCCTGGTAAAACGCCTCCGAGAGTAGGTACCCACGCTATTTTCGAGGCATGTCAGTAATTCCTCGCAATTACTTTAATAGCCATCAACTTAATATAATATGCGGTATACATGCATCGGTTGATTTGGTTTGCTGAGTTACTGGACTGTACCTATAAGTCTACCTACATACCTTGGTATGTGAGGAGTGTCCCTTGGCTCCAGAAATATCTTCTTAATGATTTTGTTGCAAGTTAATTATGGCCAAAACATGTCAATGCTGAAAAATGTAGTTTGCGTGTTCTGTTATATATTTTATAACTATATCTCTGCCCTGATATTTTTAGCCTTCCAACCTGTATTTATTCTGCCTTTTCTCTACCGTAATTACAATAGTCACATTAAATCATCATCTTAAATCACTCTTTCTTTTGATGAGAGCCCCATTGAAATCCGTTGGATTGTTTAGAAGATCTAAGCGTAGATACCTACCTACAGACAGCGCGGGAAGCGTATTATTTCCTACGAATAAGAAAGGGTAGAATAGGAAAAATCTTATTTTTCTCCGATGACACAAGCTCTTAATAGCCAATCGTGTCCGGTTTAAATTGATGCCGTTATGAGGACGAGGAGCGATAAGGCAAAAACTTGCCGACTTCGCCAAGGAGGTACCTACGAAGCCCCGTGTTTCATTTCCAATCTTTGAGTCAATTAAGCTTTGCCAATTTAAGAGTGTACCGAGTATGCCGCTTTTGCATTATTCATATTGTGTTTTTGAGATAACAAGCAGCCTCTTAAGTCGATACACATCTAGTGGACTGATTGGAAGGCAGAAGAGTAGATAGGACTCGTATGGTCGCGACTCGGCTTAGCCATTGAAATCAGTTAGACTTGCGGTTAAATTTTAATAATTTAAATTTTAATATTATTGTTTAATACCAAACAATAACATATAGGTAATTTAGCCGCACTGTTAACAAAAGCTGCATAAAAATATTTTTTTTCTAAAATAATAAACTTAAAAACATAAGTCAGATAAAAATGTAGAGTCGTTCGTGAAAATATCATATTACGATAAAAATAACAAATTATGATAGCCTCACACTCACTTAAAGAAACTTAAACTGATAAAAGGTCATAAAAAGTGAACAATAAACAATATCATTAAGTACAAATATACTAAATAGAATAAGAAATAGAAAAACGGTTCGCGTGTTAACAACTCCCGAGTCGTGTAGGTACGCTGGGAGCGGCCATTATAAATGGACTGTGTTTATATACCTTATAATCGAGCGAGTTGATTCTGAGGACCACCCAAGTTGTAGGTACGTCCTTACCTGTACACCTTACACTACACACATGAGTATATGGAACCGCTATAGGTGAGTAAGTTACCATTCTAGGTACTCGTATGTATGGGAATGGACGATGCGAGTACCGCATATTTTTATGCCAATTTTGTAATTTTCGATTCGCGTTACCAATTTGAGTTATTACTGCCATGCTCTGGTTGGTCCTGAATATGTAATAAACAAATTTCGACTTCGAGTTACTGGACGCGCCCTCGTGCCGATGATTTAAAAACCCGTTTCAATCGCGACTCGAAATGAGATGATAATGCTCGGTTTCTTCGCGAAATTAAGTTTTAACATGGTTAATGTGCCATCGCGGTGAGATCTTCATTTTTTGAGAATTTTTTTGCGTTTTTTCCTAAAACCTGATTCCGATAAACATGATTTTGAAGTCAAGCTTCCATTTACTAGCGGCACTTTACTGATATCTATGTAATATTAGTTAGTTGTAAGTACCACTTCACAGTCAGTAGATTTCTGATTACTTATAGGTAGCTGTTCAAATAGGTACCTTATGGAGAAATAAAACATCTCTAAAAATATTTCAAAGAGAAACAAGGACGAGTAGAAAACAAAAAAACCTATTGTTTTTGTCATTAAAGTCTTAACGATTCCACCAATATAAATAACCGCTTCCCGCGTCCTCAAGTCCCGCCACATGTTTTCTTGAGTGCGAAAAAAATAGTCAAAAGCCACCGATTCCGAAACACAACAGTTGTAAATCAGTAGGCAAAAGTTTTACGAATTACGAACAATTAAAACGTTGAAGCAAACAACAGTTGTTGCGAATGTCCCCCGCAATTGCGGGACCATTGAGAATTACGGACGCTTTACAGGCTATAGATCTTAGTCCAAAATTCTTTACGACTAATATAACTTGCGCAATCCTTTCGTCGCTGGGGGAGGGCAGGGGAAGTTGGGCAAGTTTCTTTTGTTTGCGACACGTGTTGCTAAACGGGTTGGGCTGACACTTGTTCGAAGAGAATCTTGGGAACGACTTGACTCGATTTCCGTGGAAGCGTTCTCGGTCTTTTTACTTTTGAAACTGAATATTTCTCGACCAGATTACTTGAAGTTCACACGTTGTTATTTGCGGTATGAGAGATTTCAGAGATTTCATTCGGCTTCTTTGTGCTTTGAATAATTAAGTGGTTTCCTTTTT
>DWIY01000818.1:0-11541 GCA_018248615.1 Erynnis brizo brizo
TGACAATTTGTTATTTATTTCTAAAAACAATTATTTTTAAAACGCAAATTAAAATAGGTATAATGTCACGCTAAAATTATAATTCACCAATTAGGTCAATTGTAAACAACTGACTTTAGATAACCATTAATACAATCACTAGCACACAATAGAAACATACCTACATCTAAAAACCTTTTCTACCACATAAAGAAACCCCAAACTCATAAATAAAGCACCCAACCCAACGAATAGAAAAAGATAACGCACCATAGATAAAGAAAAAAATCAAACGCCAGCCAACCAGGAGTTGAGAAAAAACTATGAAAAATAGACCAATGATAGTCTATGATGCTTCGCTGGGCTTTCCGACCAATAGTGCGCCTGGGCATGGCCCTTTGCACGAGCTGGCAACGTCGCGGCCCTTAGACCGGTTAGCACACTGCACAATATCACACAATATGCTCCGATGGGGAGCCCGGTTTGAAAATAGAACACTGTTTGGGCTCGCGATTTGACGTTTAGTTGTCTGCCACAGATTAAATATTGTTTGTTTATAATTTGATGGTATTTTTTGTGATGATTTTGATTTTTAATTAAAAAAAATTTGGTTCCACTAAAATATTTTTTAAATATTTTTTGTGCTGTATTTAAGTCCCTATTCCATTATTTATTAGAAAAATAAAAGAATATACATAGATAAATTATTTCACTATGTTTTTGACTAGCGTTTATTAGGTGTAAAAGATTAATTAATTTTCCTCAAATCGTTTCTCCATTGATCCATGAGTTACTTTTTATTTTCATTTATTTCTTAGGCTCTGCTCAGACGTAACCACAACCACACCACGACCGCAAACACACCACGTGGTCGGGTGTCAAATAGTATGAAAACTGTCACTTTCATTCATACATCCGACATTTTGCGGTCTTTTATTTTAATTTTTTTATACTGTAACTTGTTAATTTACATAATAAGTAGGTACATGAAAAGTGAATATATAATTATTCATCAAAATGCCCTGTAAAACCAAATATTAATCCATATTTGTGCAAATAAACCATTAGCTTTTATCTTTAGGTACCTACTACAAGAAGAATAATTATTATACTAGCTTCCGCCCGCGACTTAGGCCACGTGGACCCAAGAATTTGACCCAGAGAGGGATAAACAGTATCCTATATGTTAATCCAGGTTATACCTGTGTACCTAAGTACCTGTGTACCAAATTTCATCCAAGTTTTTTTTCGTAGTTTCTGTGTGAAAGAGTAACAAACATCCACCCATCCTCACAAACTATCGCATTTATAATAGTAGTACATAAATCCTCCCTCTTATTATGTATATCATAAACAAGCTACGGCAATAAAAAAAGGTGTCTATGATGTAATAAATTGTTACCTATATGGCCCTTATTTCGACCAATGGGGAAGTGGGATATTGGAACAAAAAATACAGGTAGGTATAAAGATGATAGAGATTCCAGTATTTTGAGAAACTTAATCCTATAAATTTAATCTGAAATGAGGAGCATAGAGCAAGTGGTGATAGCCCAGCCCATACGTCGTAATCGATGGGTCCGGGTTCGACTCCCAGTGGCACGCATTTGACAAAGACAAAACATTTATTTGCACAAATATAGGTAAGGCATAGAGTTGTTACCACATAACTATTTATTTCATTATTTGCAATAGGCCCACTGCAGGGTCGGGTCTCCTCTCATAATGAAAAGCCGCACTCAGAGACGTCATTTAACTTTAATGTTCATTAACAAAAAAATATCATCTTTATTCCTATTGCCATAAGTGTCATCTATAATTACTTAAGGGACCATTAACGTTAATGAATGTCTCTGAGTACGGCTGTTAGGTAGGTATCTATTCAAGTTTTTAATGCACAACATGATTATGATAGTCGATTTAATATTTTTATGACATAGTCGAGACTCCCGCAATATGGTGACGTCATAACATTTGAAACCTAAATCAGTTATTGGAATGTGTCTTACTTTGAACCAGCTCTGCTTGCTGTATTTTGTCTTTACATTGAATAAGCGAACAGACACAAAGGTTTAATGGTGTCCAATAAATCTTGTCTGCTGGTTTTAGTCTACGCCAGTCCTAACATCATAGACCGAAATATGTCGTAGTCACCATAAAAGGTGATGATAACATTGCGTTAGAAGCGTGAAATGCGGGACTAATTCAGTGCTATCTCTCGTCAGCTTGGGACGTTAATTAAAGGATTGTGCTCCAAAAGCACTATTACAAAGCATGCCAGGAATCTAGCCTGCGCTAAATATAGCTATTGTTATTCAATTGGCAGCTGTCGAAAACGCTTATCTTCAACACGTCGGAATGTCCACTGATGTCGATGGAGAACTAGTGTTATTTCACAGCTGTTGCAAAGACAGAACAAATATAGAAATTATTAATGATAAATTCCAAAATGAACAAGAACAGGATCATAAGTCGATCCGAACCGAACAATGTTGCACAGAACTTTAATAAGTATACGTTGTATAAGATAAAAATATATCTGAGGGTACCTAAGTTCATGCACTGCTCATCGTTAGAACTGGGTCTACCTCAAAATTTAATAAGCATTTTTATAATTAATGAATTATCATTATATGTCTAATGCAACTTATAAAACCAGAAGTTAAAAATAGGCTGCATAAGAGTTATTATAAGACCATTCTTTAGGTACAGAAGTAGGAAAATTATGCCGTGCAAATTAAAGGATTCGTATTCGGATGACGAGACCTCCTAATAAACTATAATCTTACAACCTAACAAAGTAATATAAGCCCAGTCATACTTACAAAATTCAATTCTCCACACCCATCAAGTACCTACGAGTATATCCTTTCTAGTTGCTGACATGCTGTAGAGCATCTGAACTAGAAAAGCAATACTTTACTTGTAGCCTTTTACAACGAAATTCAATGCGTTGTTATCTAACTTTCATCGTGTTTACTGCCAATTGCTTTTAGAGCCAATTAGTTAGTCGTTTGGGGTACTAAATGAATCCAACGTTTATTTGTTGCAAATCCGATTGAACATGTGGTGTGCTGTACTGCTTTGTGTTTTGTTGCAACTGACGAATCATGCTGGAGTGAATGGATACATTGTAGGGGCAGGACGTAAGAGGATTTAAAACTGCTTTTGAATAAATTGCTCTGTTAGTCGATCAGATTTTTTTCTACAAAAATACCTTCGCTCGCTTATCAGCTCCTTTGTTGTCAAGCTTTTTTCAAAGTCCGATTTATATTCCCTTTTCTAGATCATTTGTTGACCATTAAATGGAGCTGAAGGGTCTAATATACGAGTATGTATTAGAATTTAGATAACTGCAAAGCTGACCGAGTGTTGATGCTACTCGTAGTATATGAAGCAAATTTAGGCTTTGAATTAGGAGAGTATTTTTCGCAAAAGTCCACGGTCCACCAGGGTTCCTTTATTTGTAATATAGTTATGAACATTCACGTTCAATTAATATCGGTAAACACATGAATTCTTAGTCATATACTTAAATATTCCGCAGTGAACGTCCGCTTTGCCCAAATGCTGTACACCGACTCCAAGTACCAGGTGCTGAGGGAGGAGATGATCAAAGCCAACACGAGGTACCTCGTGTACCACTGCAGAGCTGACATCTCCGACTGCTACGCAGCGCTGGCCAAGATGAGATATAAGGCCAGCAAGCACTTCTACGCGCTTTCCAAAGCCGTTGTGGACTATGTGAAGAATAAACGACAAGCGCGACCTACCGGTTATGTTGGTGAGTGCTTCTGGGTCTGGGCCAGTGAAAATCCTACCACACTACACTATCACCACTTAATAGGACAATTTTGGTCCTTCGAGCCGGATGAATGAAAAATATCCTTATGTATACTTGTATCTATATTTCCGTTATTATCACAGGATATATCAGATAGCGTCTTTTTTCTTAATGTAAGAAAGTATCATCGCCACAAATTAATGAATTAACAGACCAGCAATCTAAAAATTCAAAAATTGTACAAATAAGAGACAACCTTGTCATACTATCCTAATTTTGGTCCCGAGTCTAAAGTACGAGTAGACGAGTAGATAGGTAATCTACTTAACAAAAAGTTTTTCTTTTATTTTCATTTACAGGAACCGCTACCTTCTGTCAAGACAACATTTGCGTGCCAGACACGGACCCACCCATTGTGTACGGCGGCTGCTACACTCTGATTTCTTGCGGCGGGAACCAAACCTGGCACCTCGACCCTGTCTCTATTAAAAAGAAGAAGAGCAGATTCTATTAGTACTGGCATCTGAATAAAATATACAAATTGGCATTTTCTTTAAAATAAGGAATCCTACTTCAATTTAAACAAAAGTTTTGTACATCTGACGGACCAATGAATGGAAGTTGCTAATAAAATTTTATTTAATAAATTTTATACCTCATAATCCGGGTATGAGCTTAAATTGTTAGGCAGCCTTCAGTAGTACAAAGAAAACTAGAAAAGTTAGCCAACAGTAAAACAATTTAAAATTCATTTTCAGCTGCTGAACGAAACTGAAAAGCATGAAGTGTCTTATTTATAAATTAAATTAAATTTATGAATTAGTAGTAGGTATCACACACAATGAAAATGATAACTCACCAAGTTCTATAATATCTAGCAACTTCCTTCCTTGTTTCCACTTTGTTCATCTTCAAAGAATGTTTATTTTATAATCACTTTTGATTTTTTGTAATAAATGAGTTTTGCCATAACGTTTGCCATGGTCACCATAAAATATCTTCTTGCATAAATGGTACGGATGGTTAAAGATAAGAAAAATTTATTTCGATGCAAACATGCAAATAAAATGTACTCATAGCTAAGATTAAACGTGCATCTAATTCCCAAATAGGAACCGATTAACTCCCAAAGATTTCCTATGCGCGAGCAGAATATCGTGACGTTCGATTCCTACCTCGATAACAATATAAACCACCTGTTTCATTGTGCCAACAACAATGCACGTTTCTCGTATTGTTACCACTATCAAGATAATAACCAATAAGTACAAAAGGGAGCTTAAAAGACCAGCTTAAACAGATGGCACGGCCATTAGGACTGAAGGGTATGATGTCGATGCGATAGACGCGAAAATGAACGCGATTGTGCAATTCATTATTGTTTTTCAACTGTGCGCAATTGTGGCGCCCGAGATAAGGCACAGTGTGATCGTCAATAAGTAAGTAAAACTTTGATATAAGTTCGTGTGCCCTCTATGTAAAGTGAAATGCAACTTCCTTAATATCTGTCTCTTCACTCAGATTTCTGCATTGGCACAAACGACCATGCATGACGACGACGCTGTCTAATACATCTATCTAAGCATTTTAGTTCCGAGATAATAAGATAAAACTTAGATCTCAGTTTTATATTTCTTCATCATCATATGACTTGCATCTTATTTCAAATGCCTATCATGATTTAATATTTCTTTGAAATTTTAAAAGATCTAAGAGTTATTTATCAGTTGCCAGCGGGAACCGTGGATTTCTGGAAAGAAAGGGCCCAGAACTGGACGGAGTGTCGTCGGTTATGAGAGGTCAATGTCCAGCAGTGGAAACGCGCTAACAAGAAGAAGAAAAAGTGTTATCCACTTCTATCATGAGATTAAAATTCTATGCGTAGGTACATTTCCTTACAGGTTAATAAAAGTCAAGCCAGTAGGTGGTATAGTAGCCAAGAGCTTCGTACCCCTAACTGAGATCCCCCCGCCCCGCGCCCCACACAAGCAGTCAGGACGACGACACTTGGAGGAAGACTGCACGAAGCAACCGCCTCCGAGAGAGATCTACGATGGAGGCAAAGTTGAATTGTTTGGCGACTACTATGACGACAAAATAGCTAAGACTGTCGCTACTGTGATCATACCTGATCATATAGATTGTAAGTTATTTTTTAATGTTTTGTAGGTCTTTAACAGACCTGGACGAGGCCAGAGGACAGGGCAACAGCCTCGGTCTTCAAATGAACACTGCTGGATATAGGTTTCTCCCTCACAGCTAACATGAAAGCATACGCAATACGCTCGCATTTAGTATAGGTATAATGCGACTATTTTTGCAGAGCTACATAACTAAGGAGTAATAGATTTCCGCATCTTATACTTAAAAGTTTTTCACTTTACACGTAGGTACTCGTAATTATACAAGAAACGCTGGACGGAGTTAGTAATAAGCATTAGTAGGGTGTTATCGATACGTAACAGTTATTAAAACTCAACAAAAACTTATATCGGGTACTAGCTATACGATTTAAATGAATTCAAAGTTTCTCATTCACTTTAGTTCTAGCTAAGCAGATCGGCTTAGAGACACTAACAAAAACTACTCAATAAACGCTAAACAAATCGTTAATTTGCGTATTCTACGACACAGACAAGGTTTCTGGCACTCATCGCTGTAGACACTGAAACGGGGTAAGAAAATCAATAAACTGTAAAAACTAAAGTAGGTCACTGACGTACCACACATTGTTCATTTTCATCACAAAATCATGAAGCCTAAACGAATCGAGTCGAGTCGAGCCCACGACAACGAACCTGCTAAATGAAAGCAGTACTGAAACATCAAAATAATTTCATTGAAACAAACGTAATAAAAGTACTTCTGGAGTTGAATGAATCTGGAGAAGAATCGAATTATACAACGAAAAATACAAGTCACAAACTTTAACCTCACAGAAATAAATCTGAGGTATTAGAAAGACTCGTTCAGAGGCGTAGCTATAGCATAGGCTTTGTTAGCGATATTCCCTAGGGTAGAAAAAGGTTGCGCGCGCAGCTTTACCGAACTTGAACCCCATATTGAATCAGTTCTTACATGGCCGTGTGGCCTAATGGATAAGGCGTTGGACTTCGGATCCAAAGATTGCAGGTTCGAGTCCTGTCACGGTCGTTCGTTGTTTTCCATTTTTGTGTTGTATTTTTGTAATATAAGCATTATGATTCAATCACGCTCCTGCTTGCCTTAGCTAATAAAATATAAAAATTAAATAATATCTTTTTTCAGATAAGCATTTTCAAGTAACGACTCAGGTACCATACCTAACTTTAGGGCCCATTGAAGCCATTGGATACCACCCTAGTACTTTGAAGAGTGAACACCCGAATGAATGCGAGAAGATATACCAGGATCACATAGCGGAGCTATACTCTGATGAAACAACAGATTTGTCAGAGGAGTCTTTAGAAATGGCAAGAGTGCCACTTTTCCCTGAACAGAAAACTGACTCTGTGGAGCAGCACCTGGCCCAAATGTACGATGATGTAGGTTTATAGTTTCGAATATCAATATTTTGTATTTTTATAATGTAAAGCTTTGAATTTTGTATTTTTATAAATTAAAAGTTTTGTTTGATACACGTTGTTTTCATTGGAAAACCTAAAAGATTGGTGCAACAAGATAGGTGTAAACTCACGTACAATCTTTCTTAGAATAAACTTACAAACCGAAAAAAGTCATGCTCCTAAAAAGTATGAAATTTCAAAAGGCGTTATAAATGTTACATGTTTTTTTATTTTTATTTATTAATTTAGGTAAACGTCTCAGTAATTTACTATACAACAAAAATCTAACAACTCTCCATACACTTCATCAATTGCATCAAAAAGCTTGAGAACTTTTAGTATTACAATTTTAATTTAATTTTACACGGGTCCCGCTTGTAAATTGTACTGATTGGGTAGTTTAATGTCTTTATCCTTATCATCAAAAGTTTCTTCTGTTTCGTCATCATCAAAATCATCAATGTCCAATGGATTCCTGCAAACATGATCAAAATAAGTTAATATCAAATGTTGAAATAAGTAGAGGTACTATGTTAGTGTTTTCGAAATCAGACATTTATACTTACTTGTTCCAGTCGATTTTATGCCTTTTCCTAAAAGTAAAATAATAAAAAATTACTAGATACAGAATAACATAAAATAATTTATATAAATGGCTTCGTTTACTAAAATTAGGTGCATTTGCATTCTATCTGATAGTGAGTCAAACAAACTGTTTTAAACTGAATATTATTATCCTCGAATTAAACATGTGACATTAGGCGGCTCCCATTTAAAATAGAAAAAGATATTTTAGTATACCTACCTATTCGTAGCTATGTAATCCTGATCCATGTACTCCTCTGACACTTCTACAGAGAGTGGCTGGCCCCTATGATCCTGCAGAATACCAAAATACCGGGGCGCCCGCGTTACCGTAAACAGAAGACCTGGATATAACGAATTTATAGGTAATTATAAAGGGTATAGGAATCAGTTTTCAGAAATAAAATATCACGCCATAAATAGCAGATTTCTAGAGAACGAATTTATAAGAGAGAAATCTTGTTTAATATCGTTGGATGGCGCTGTTTTTAAAATAAGTTTAAGAAGCACAATGATTGAACAACATTACTTATACGTTCACAATGAATTACGTTATTTTTCTATGAAATGTAAAGCAATTATAACAATGTTTGGATACTTACTATCATCCACCGCATAAAGACCTCTAAAAGCTAAACATAAAACTATTAATACTACATGTAACTTTAATTGCTTTTCACACATTTTTGATATGACGTGTAATTTTTATAAAACTAATAATCGTCTATTGCATGCAAGTCTTTTCGCCTACTTTCGAAGTATAGCTTTACGTATAAGTTCAATTAACTCATTTTGTACTATAACGTCAAAATCCAACACTGCTTGTTCAGCGTCTAATTCGAATTTAATTCTACTTGGCTTGAAATGTTGAACAAAGTCAGGGAAGTTTGTAAAATGCTTAGTATAAATTGTTTATTAAAAACTTTGCATTGTTCCCCTGTGAAGTTTTCGTTTAAGATGTTGATGCAAAAGCACGTGACTATTATATAACTAGAAACATTTTTAGCAAATTTAAAGTGTGTATACAAGCAATTAATTACTTAACCCAGTATTTTTTAAATGAGCCATATTTATATGCAAAATCCACAGAGGCGTTGTCAAGAGAGGCGTGAAGCTGCATGTTCTTTATATGTTGCATTTTGGTTGGAAAGGTGTATGTATATAGTTGCTGAGGATACTTCAATTGAGACGACCATCTTAGTCCTTATGTATGTAGCAAATCCATTACAATTTCAAGTAGAATTACTATCCTATTTGAAGTTGGATGTGTGTAGGTATCCATGAGTTGCAATGACCACTTAATCTCAGTTGCTATAAAATCTATAATATAGATACCTCTATACTATAGATACTCAAATCAAGACTCATGTATCTATGAGGATTTTTTTAAATTTATAACTTACCTAAACCACAATAATATATTTACTGTGCCTAAACGATACCTCAATAATTCCTCTGACGATAGGTTAAATTAAAATTACAATTTCACAGTGAAAAAAAATGTGAAACGTAACGTAAACGTAAAAAGTTACAACATCAATATAAATTTTGCAACGCCATAAGACGACGATTAACCAAACACTTATCAATGACGTAAACCCATGGTATTGTTGCCTAGCCATTAAACATTATTTTGTAAACTAACTTCAGATGTATGTTTTCTTTTCCTTCTTGTAGCGAACAAATGCAGTCGTGAAGAAGGACGTCGCGAAAAATGATTTTTAAATTACTTTGTGTTCAATACATCTCCTTAATTTTAAGCACCAACATATTTGTATTTTGTACAAAAACCTCCGAAGAACTGAATAAACCAGATGTGGCAAGGCTTGGCAAGACATTGAGGGCGAATATGGGTATGTTAAATATGGATTTAATTAATCAAACTATTTAATTTTAACAGCCTAGTAATAAGGCGAAGAAATGGTAAGATGATTCCCGTCTTGTTAGTGAATTCACAAGTTACTTTCATATGGATTTATCACGGATGTTGTTTTTATTATGATGAATTATTTTCCAGCTAAAAAGACAGCCGTGGGATCAAACGATAAAGTGATAGTGCAAATACAAAATTTGCCGACTATGGATCTCGGCCGGAAATTTCGCACCCCTTGCAAAACAGGCAATAAATGCGGAAAGGTTAATAACTTTCTTATGTCAATAATCGGACTCTTTAATCCATTCAACTGGTGAACTTGTGTAATTTTCATATGCCTCAATAAAATAAACTTGAAACACATCGAGATACTTAACTTTTGATCTTATTATTATTAATAATAATATTTGTATTAGGAAAAAAAATAGCAATTTAAGCCAAAAAATTTAACAAAATTAAATTGCTACTTTCTTGTTACGACTTAGGTACCTTACTTGTGATGATCCTTAAATGAAAAAGTCTTAAACAATGTCCTCAAAATGAGTCCAAATGAATGAATGTATATAACATATCAGATACTGTCACTGTGCTTTGTTTATTTAGGTAATAAAAAGACTTATGGTCCCGAAACTAGCACAACTGGAGAATACAATCATGGGAATCATGAAGGAGCTGTCAAAAATGCCGCCAGGATCGCGTCTACCAGACAAATACACAAAAACTGAACCTATTAAATTGTTGCTGGATCAGAATTACAAGTAAACATTTTTGATACTTAACAGTTTTATACATAAAATTAAATAGGAACTCACTTAAACAAGCCACTTCTTACAAAACAACCATCGCAAAATTCGCAATCAATCGCAATTCGCAAGTCGTTCCACGGAGTTCCACCCACACCTCAGACACACCAACTGTCTCGTAAAATTTCGCGCCAATTCAGTTATTTTTTTTCGTATAGGTACCTACAGGTTTTTATTTCTTCCAGCCAAACAAAAATTGTTCACAAAGAAATAGAATGCGAAATGCAATGTAAAAATAAATTATACGGATAAAATTAAATATTATTATTTTGTACACAGTTATTGATGTGGCCATTTTTATTCAAATTACTTTTTAAATTGTTCGTATATTAACTTGACAACATGAACACGTACATGCTACGAAATCGCGGTCTGTCGGTCGTGTGAAAAATGGTACGGTAACAGTTTTCATACTATTTGACACCCGTCTCTGATCGAAGACCCGTCTACTTATTGTCTCTGTGGTTGCAGTTGTGGTTGCGGTCGTTTTGTGGTTGTGGTACGTCTAAATAGGCCCTTAGAATATAACGCAACACAGCTGGCGTACCTACACATTACATTTATTTAATAAAATTATTAATATTGTACTGGTAATTTTTTTAGAGAAGACGTTTGCATGGATAAGCTGGAATCCTGTCTCAAGGAAGACAAACGTCGCAAGAGGATACTTAAAAAGTTATTCTTTAAGAAGTACAATGGCTTAAGACAAGAACTCATCGGATACGGTGGACGGCGACTTTGGGGTGGAGAAGGCAATCTCTTTTACCGTTAATTTTATCATTTTAAATGTAGTTGTAATAAAAGAATCTGTATTACACATGATTAATTAACTTTTTTTAATAAGTCTATTCCACACTTTAATATAGATTATTGAAAATATTCAAAATCACTGACTTGTATATATACAAGTACGCTGGACTGACGATAAGCCGGGCCATCGTGAGGCGATTTGATTTTCGCCATTTTGGCGCT
>DWIY01000819.1:0-11540 GCA_018248615.1 Erynnis brizo brizo
ATGAACGCTTTGTCGGGATCATTTGGTGCATACTTGTCAATTTAATACCCCTTTAGTTGAGACCCGTGGCCAGCAGTGGGACAGAGAATGGGCAATGTCTCACTTATTAAACAACTCGTCCGCTCGCGAATTAGTTCACGCGGATCTATGAATTTGACTAAGAAAGGGATAAAAATTATCCTTTTCTTATGTTAATCTAGGTTATAATCGACCTGTGTACCAAATTTCATCCAAATCGGTTTTAGCGTGAAAGAGTAACAAACATCCATATATCCTCACAAACTTATAGGATCTTTCTGCTGGTGATGCTTTATTTGAGGCGATCATCTTAGCTAAGCACCCATATCCGGCCTCAAATAGGATTTCTACCCTAATTGAGGTTGGATTTCGATGTCTATACTTCTGTAGTTGTCAGTATCAGCGTTTTGAAGTCTATTGCTGAATAAGGCCTTCCCTTATTGCCACTTATGGTCTTGAGCCTTCTGGTCCAACGAATTTTTATTCAAGTAATTAAGTTTGAAGACTTGTACAATTTTCAGCAATTAAAGAATTTGGTCGCAACCCTTTTATTGCCCACTGTTGGGCACAGGTCTCTTCCCATAACAGGGGAGGCTTGAAGCATATAGAATTTAAATCAAGCTAAAGTGACAATGCTGACCCTATTATTCGAAGGACTGATAAATAACCGATAGAAAAGGTATGGAAAAAGTCGAACGTGGAATGTCAATTTCAAAACGCAATTAAAACCAAACAAATGAATAAAACTTAAAAACACTGGCTGTATAGATTTGATAACGAAACCAATTACAGATTAGAAGCTGATATTAGAATGTTTCTGTTCCAATTTCGCGATAGAATTTCAACAGATAAAACAAAATTTATTGTTCATTTTAAATTATCTGCGGCAATAAAAGTGTCTATAGTCTATGGTTTGTGAATAAAAAGGCGGGAAGCGCGATTAGGGTGACGTCACCTGCGTAGGGTGAAATTGATTGCGAAATAGGCTCAATCGAAAATGGTATTTGTTGCTAAAGAGATAAGTAGCAATGTTGTGTGGATCGATGGGTGTTTTTATTGATTTTTATAGTGGCTTCTATCGATCCGTTTTCACAATGGTGTTATAATGAACATGAGTAGGGCATTTTGTTTTGATGTTTCATTTCATGGTTTCGCTTTAAACCCTTGATTTTGTGGTCCTTCCTTCCTTTCAGCCCTTGGCAGTCCACTGCTGGACACGGGCCTTCCCTAATCGACGCCCCTCCACCCGGTCCTGGGCCCTCTGAATGCAACGGTTTCCCGCTGTCTTCTTCAGCTCGTCAGTCCACCGCAGTAGGAGGGCGGCCTGTGCTCCTTTTACCTAAACGTGGTCGCCATTTGAGGACCTTGCGCATCTAAAAACATCAAAATTGGCCCAATACCCCTCAACAAACTTACCGTTCTATAAGGCTGATTTTCAGCTTTTCAGCAGCATCAATGGCTTTGTTAGGATTCTTTGTGCCCAGCATATTGTTGAAATAGGTCTTGTCTTTCAAATACTCCTTGTCCTTGCTGATATACGCCACGACCCTCAAGTACTTCATGTAGTACACGTACGAATACTCCTCATCGCCCTTCTCTCGCGCTTCCTCTGCGTTCTCGAAAAGCTTTAGGGCTGTTTTGCATAACCTACAAAGTTAGACACAAGTTAGCTTTTCACACGAATCAACGAACTAAATAACACGAAATTTATGTTGTTAAGTACTCACATAGTAGCCCTTTTCGACTTTAAATCGGGAACATTGTATAGCTTGTCCAAATCTTCTATACATTGCCCCAAATGGAGCTGTATTCGACGCGTATCAGTCATGGTGGATTCTGAACGTTCTCGCGGCTGAACGACGGTATTAAAAAGTTTTAAATGGATAAACGCCTCCGAGAATCACATTTGTCATGGATAACACTTGGATCCTTGCAAAATTTCATGTGTGGAAACAATAAAATTCACGGACATAAATATCCGAAAAGGTTCAGAAAACGTCACAAATGTCAGTCAACCATTGCATCATTTGTCAACTTTTTTCGCTTCGTTCGGTAGTTGTTTAATAATTATTCTCCGTCTACGATGCAAAACTAAAATAAAAAGAAAATAATTTATCCATTTAATTATATTTATTAATTTTAAGTATTGTAGTTAATATATTTTTTTGTAATTGTGAAAATAATTAAAATTAATTTTAATATTTACATGGATTTATAGACAAAACAAAAAATGAAACAGGAGTTAACTAATAAACATACGATAAATATTTATACCTATTTTATTTCTAAATAAAGTTAATTCACGTTTCAATCCAATTCTTTTTAATAGTTAACAATTATTATTTTTGGGACTTTTGTGCGAAAAGGAATGCAGAACCCCACCCCCTCCCCCTCGGCCATTCCCCCTAATTATGACGTTTGTTCGCAAATAGCGCAGCGCAAGGAAGGTGCGCGAGTTTTTCTGCGCAATGAAAATGTTTCCCATCTCCACTGGTCGATTGCGGTGTTCCATAACCATTTAGTTTTTCAGCTGATCACGCTTTCTTCGGGCGTTTCGCAGACGGCGCGTGTGTCATGTTCGAGACTGTCGCAGCGTAGCAAGACGAGTGTTCGTGTTCTGTGTAGTAGATAGTGCCAGTGAAAATGTTTTCAGGACTCACAAACCAGGTTTCGTCGTGGATGGGGGCGGCTAAGGGCGAGCCCCAGGAGGAGAAGGTGCCGACCCCTACCAAGGATGTGGTCGGCGAACCGTCCGCGGAAGGGGAGAATCCCAAGTACTTGATCTTTGTTTACGTTTTATCCTCACCTTTTACTCGTAGGAATTAGGTTTGGGGTTCGTAGAAACCGGAAAATTGGGTCGATAAACTTGAAATTGGGTCATGAACGATATTTTTATTGGCATCGTCCTATTGTTCTCCAAAAGAGGTCGAACTCGTAAAGACTACACACACGACAATGTATTTCCAGGCGAATTGCGATCCAGAACCACGTTTTAATGCCAAAAAAACCTCCCTTAGTTGCATAACATGCACATTGATCCAGGAACTGTTATCTCAACACAGAAGATGAAAACACATAATTCAAAATTAAAACAATAAAATCTACTCTATTTCAATGGTACCTAAAATTTCTGGACACTATCTCTCTTACATTGTAAATACATGTATCTAGTTTCTGAGTGCTAACATTTCTTTGTCTTTTCAGTGCGGCAGCCGGCAGCAAGCTGGATCTGATCACCAACGTAAAATCCCAGATGACCGGTTGGCTAGGCTCCGGCATCCAGATCCCAGGGCTCCGGAAAAACGAAGCCGCCCCAGCCGAGGCAGAGGCCCCCCAGCCAGTGGAACCGGAGGCGGAGCCCAAGCCAGAGGGCAAGGACGATGACGATAACTCTAGGTATAATAGGTACGAGGGGAGAGCAGATAAATGAGTTTGCATTTTCTTTAACTGTTTCCTCGCTTCGGTGTGGCGTTTCTTGGGTTTTTTTTTAACATATTGTAGAATAAACATTGGTGTTATTGTGCAGCAGTTTCCGTCTTTAGTATACAGCAGAAGTCGTAACAGTTTAGATAGAGAAAAGAAAATGTTAAGAATAAATTTTAATCACATAGAATTAATAAAAGTGTTAGAATTTTTTAGTAAAATTGGAAGAACAATTACATAAAATTTTGGTGTTAAAAGTAACAATGGACATCATGCGATGGACAAAATAACATTCGGGGTCCCTGGGGATAATGTGTCACTCAAGATATGACTCTTATGTCTACTGATGAATACTAGATTAAAATCTTTTGTGAACTTTCAAAAATTTGCTACTTGGTTTTACAGTTACTATGTTTTTTATAATGTTAAGAATGTGCTCTGCTATACTGGGGAGTTGCAGTCTCATAGTTGATAAGATAGTATTGCAGTTTCTGCATTTCTTCTACTAATGAAGACAGCACAGGGCATTCATCAAACCTTTACTGGTATGATGAAGTTAGTAGATTAATAATTCAGAGATAGTAAACTAGTCAAACATAATTCATAAAATATTATGAATTATTATGAAACAAGTTAATAAATGCTATTGTTCAAATTTTGTGTAATAAAGATGGATTCTGCTGAATCTTTCAAAATTGTATCAGTGTTAATATCATCAAGAAACGTTACACCATGCAATGCTGTAAGATAACTAAATTGCATTGTTCCAAAATATTTAACCTCTTCAAATTTTTCACATGCTTATGCAAACTGTTGGCACTACCCAAATTATTATTGGTTTTTAATAGTATATAATTATAGTTCTGATTGGATGCTTTTGGTTCTATCATTTATCAGCTTGCACTCGATTTTATCAAAATTGCACATCTACTCAAAATTTTCATTACAAAACTCAAAATTTTCTAAATTATTAAACAGACAATTTTTTTTTACAAACATCGCTTTCTAAACTTGATGATACTACAAATATTGATTGACATTTTTGAAATTCATATCCCAATAGTTTTTCAAAAACCATTTTCTGCAGAACTAAAGTTCATTAGTTATCAGAATCATTTGATTTTGAAAGATTTTGATGATTAGATTCACAATTGAGTCCGTAAAACTCATTTATTCTGCTCCAACCCCATTTTAAATTATTTTGTAGTGTACTATTTCATTTGTTTGAATAGATTTAACTTGTTCCTCTTTTTATATGGTCTATTTATCTATCAAATATTTAGAACCAATGATCATTAGGTCATACACATTTTTACATTAGAATTTAAAGAATTTCCTCAAAAATTTGAAAGAATCAAAATTAGAATATTGCCAGAAAATTTCTGTAAGTTCTAATGTCAATTTTAAATTCTACCTTTCTCTTTGATTACTTACTTTAACAATTTGAATATGTTTTTTTAATATTGATAGTTACTGTTAGATAATTTTTGAGCTTCAGAGAGGCTTAT
Organism: Erynnis brizo brizo; assembly: GCA_018248615.1. Taxonomy (NCBI): domain Eukaryota; kingdom Metazoa; phylum Arthropoda; class Insecta; order Lepidoptera; family Hesperiidae; genus Erynnis; species Erynnis brizo. Next base: position 4,950 of record DWIY01000819.1, read on the forward strand.
CAGTTAATGTGTTATAGCTGCAATCGTTTATTTCCGTCTAAAATGACCGATAGCACTAAAACCATTGTGTGATGAACTGATGAGTAATACTGTTGCAATTTTATACAGTGCACAGAAATTTTTTCACAATTTTTTTCAAAAATTTTCTTCGTATTTTGACCAATACTAAAACGCACAAAATCCCAAACAAAATTATAGATACAGATCTCTGACAATAGACAATTTACAAAAAATAAAAACTCAGACACAAAAAATGTGACAAAGCTTGCTTTTGTGTGTTAAATGGAGATATTTTTTTTTTAATAATCATGAAAGAAAGGTAACATGGTGTGGAAAATCAGTATTAGGGACGAAATATATAGAAGATTACAATAATAATTGTATTGATGATGAATTTCGCCAAGTTTTCAAAAACACTCGCATCACACGTTATTTGAAACTGATCTTAAATTGAACGAACTTTCGTCAGTAAAGTAGTACGAGTATGTTCTATTGTTGCACAGCAATTTCAAGATTTAATGCAATATCAAGATCAATTCACATCGTTAAACGCGAAGGTAAGCTAACTAACCAACTTCAACCTTGCTCTCTTCCAATCTTTGTTAAACCTTGAATCTAATACATTGTCATAAAGTTGAAAAAATTTGAACGCGTACCTATAAATAACGCGAATTTTTTTGCAATAGATCGTTCTTGCAAACTGTTTCTAATGTTATTACAGTTGCTGTAACTTGGTCCAAATTAATATCTTTGGTTATCAATTTATCATACCCCCAAGCAATAGTTATGTATATATCATAAGTTTACCCCAAGTAATATTGGTGTTACTGTAATTTCGAAAGCAGATGGGCGAGTAACAGTCACGTACGCTTTATATTGGGCCGAAGCTATATTGCGGTATTGAATTTATTGCAATAGGGAATGTTTCCGACTGTTTATTGACCTGACCGACTATAACAAAGGTTTTCAGATTAAAAGTATAACTGGCAATGATTATTTAAATTTGTGTTTAACTTAATTGATTCTATGCTTGACCGACTTCTATAATATCTATTTTCCTATTTAAATGTACACAAAGTATTCTCAGAAAGAAATCTCCTCAAATGTGACCATTTCAAGTAATTCGCTTTTTCGTCTTTGTCCGATATTGTACGTGTCTGTGCTCGTATCTACATTTATCCTAAATTACGTCCGGAAACAGTAATATTTTTGAAGATCTGTACCTTACTCTAGCTTATTCAACATGAGTGAATATAACACGGGATCTTATTTCCTGTGTTCTTTATTTATACGACCCCAACATTAATCATTGTCACGTCGACGGGAAACTTCCATTCTTCGCGTTACCACCTTTTTGCGTTTAACAAATTTAAAGCCTGGTCCCATTACAGCGCCTTGAGGGACGCCTCGTAGAAGACTATTCATTTCTCTTGTTTTAATAGGATTGTTATTTAACTGGTCTTTCGTTGGATTGTTTTCGTTCAATTAAAAAACTTACGAAAGACGAAGAAGGGTTTTCTTTAAAAGATTTAAAGTCAAAGGTTTAAGATGAAACGAAATAAGACAGTTTAACATAAAATTAATTTAGATAACGTTAGTTCTCAGTCGCAATATCATGATCAAAAGAGGAAAATCTAGAAAATATTTCAGCTAAAATCGATTTATATATACCGAGGCATAAACATTGACTTATGATTTATAAAGGCAAATAGAATTTGCGACTTAGAAGCAGGAAATCGCATTGGCTCCACAATCGAACTCCACTGGGAGCGTAATTCACAATGCTCTGTGGAATACAGAGAAGCCAAGCTTCGTTATTTATTCAATGTATTCTTGAAAATAAAATATGGAATACGAATATGGAAAATTGTGGTTTATCAGCCAACTTGGATTCCGTCGAAGTACCTATATGGAATTGTGCAATAGATTTTTTCTTATTCTTATTTGGTTTCTGTAAGGGAGACTTGGGAAATAGGATCATTCAGATGATATCTTTATATTTTACAAATAATATTCTATCCAAGAAAATTTCGTTTGTGATATTGTTAACGATAAATGTTTTTTCCACGCCATGTCGCCTTTCAATCCGAGTAAGGTTATTTTCTATGTTTCCAACTAAAGCTTTATTGTTCTCGTTGTGACTCTTAACAATACCAGTTAGTTTCCCAAATAAAATAATTGATCAAATTTATTTTAATCGAACATCTTAGTCCTTATGAGTAGCAAAGAACCTAACAACAGCAGATAGAATTTCTTCTCTATTTGAGCTTGGATGTGGGTGTCCATGGGCTGCAGTGATCTCTTAACATCAGGTGCCTGCATGCCCGTTTGCTACTCATATATTAAAAAAAAAAAGAAATAACGTCCTGGTCCTGATATGTGGTCAGATGGAGACGTAACTGAGACTGTTACCGTAGTGTGTGTTTCTCTGACAGCGCTACCGGTGGAGCTGACAGCAGGCCCGGGTCTACCGGTGGCACTCCGACCGAAGAACAGCCCGCTGGTGTGGGGAACGGTAAGTAGTTTGAGAGTGAATTTAACAACATTGCAGATCGAGATTAGTATGAAGCATTTATTTAGAGTAATGCAAAGTATGGCGTTTGTTCAGTTAGCAAAAGACAAAAACGTTTATTTGCACCAATACTGCACCAAAACCTGAAACTAACCCAAGTTTCAGGTTTTACAAAGCATTTGATCAATTCATATTATCTTTCCACCTTTTTCTTATAACCTTTTCAGGTATGCAAATTTTACAGTAAAAGATTTAAATTTAAACTAAAATACTAAAACTAATGTTAATCAGAATCATAATAAACAATTGGTTTAAGATATACATTCTTGGTTAAGCTTTATATATCGAGAATTATTGGTAGTTCTTTGTATAATACGCAGTAGAGTTGAACTGATATCGTGGTGTTTTGCTAGCTTTTCAAACGCCATATTGTTTACATCAGTTTTTGTAGTCTCAGCTCCTAGTTATTTGTAAATTTAGATAGTTTCAGTTTTGGCAACTGGTGGACTAATAACCATAACATATTTAAATGTTACATCAAGAACATTTTGATAGTGTAATTTATAATGTTTATCGCCGAGTTGAATTGTTAGTTGCCACGCAATCCGTAGATTTAATTTATAAGTATTTTAAAGCCCTGAAACAGAATCCCTTTTTTGTGAGTTTTCAGCTAATTCAAACTATAGTTTAAATTGTATTTTTTCTGTGTTCTTTAGACGAACCTGGTATAATACAGCTAAAGTTTCACTATCATTATTATTTGTAGATTTGTATCATACTTCGTACTTTATTATTATTGTATTTGTTTTTTGTTTGTTTTGTAGATGCTATTTTTGTTATAATTTACCATTCGCACAGTTCCAGATGCCCAGAGTAGAAAGTTGTTCTCAGTTGACGCTATAGAGGTTCCCGATATGCAAGAGCGTTAGTATTTTTTGTTTTTTTTTTCGTTTTAAAATCAAAATGTCTTAATAGAATTTGAAAAGAAAACTCATACTACTCATAACTTGTGTTTCGGTTGGAGAGGTGTGGTTGCCTTAAATACTTTATTTGAGACAATCCTAGCTTCCGAGTACTACTACCTGATGAAGATGATGATAATAAAAGTTATTCGAAGTTACCCTCACTTGAGTTGTGTTAAGACATTTTGATATTTAATATTTTTTTTGTCCATGTTTTATTTTTGTTGTGAAATGTGCTGTGTACATGTATGCTTGTTTGTAACGCATGATGCTCCTACATGTGTAGTGTTTATTAGTCTAGACCATTTGACATCTGAAACGAATGCTAATCAATACGATTGGAGTATATTTACATCTAATCGAGCCTTTGACGATTTAAACTAGTCTAAAAGGTTTACAGCCAAAAGGCAATAATATCTAACTGACTATAAACTACCAAAATAACTGTTTTTAAAAATAAATAGCTTCTCAATTATCATAAGTTTATCTGAAGCTTCCACGGATTTTCTGTTTAAGCTTTTAGCTTAATTTGTTTGAGTCCCTTTCGTAATTGTATTAAGTGTAGGTATTCCCTAAAGACACTGAACGATTCAATTAATTACGAGTATGTCTAAAGTTTCGTTTTCTCTATTTATATTTTTAGTTAAATCTTTTGAGATTTCATTTTCTTACTTTGACCTGTTTTTTTGTGCTTACTGCTTACTACCAAATCAGTTTTCCTAACGTAATCCGAATGTATTCCTTTGTTATTATTTCCTACATTTTCACGTATTTGTCAGTGAAGTATTATTTAAGGAGACATAGACGTCGGTTGAATTCGGGTGTGGACCGGAATCTGTGACTGACAGGAACATAGAAGGCACCATTTCGAAATGAAATAGGAAAAAAGGGTGCAAAATATTTATAAAATATTCTCCTTTGAAAACAGCTCTCCACTAGCCATTCTAGAAAAATCCCAGGCGACATTTTTCATACAAAAAAGCCACGGTATATTTTTAAAGTCGCACATTTTCGTGGAACAGCGCAAAAAATGTTAGATATTCTTTCCTTTTTGGTAATAAGAAGATATTTACGAGTTTCTTCCCGGTGTGAGCGTGAGATTATTTTTTATTTCACTTAGCAATGTTGTTTTGGCTTTTTGCGTTTTGAATTGTGTTCTTTGTTATGATTTTAATTGCTTTAAATTTTATTTTACCATATAAAGCTAAACAAAGCAGTGGAAAATGTTAATTTAGAAGGTTCTGGCCCAAGCTGAGTCCATTAAGATAAGTCTAGCTATGCGCATTGGTAGAGAAACGGGATAGGTTAGGTTAAACGGGCAAACCAAGGCCTCCGACAAGGTTTAACGACTGCTATCGTATCGGTAGCAACCGGACCGACGGCTTAACGTGCCTTCCGAAGCACGGCAGTGCTCATTTAATTCGCCTCTAGCGGTCACCCATCCAAGTACTGACCGCGCCCGACGTTGCTTAACTTTTTCGCTCTCTAGGGATCTACTCGAGCAGTGTAGGTATTCGTATATTCGTACAGTACATTCTCGTAAAATTCCAGAAAATTCATGCAAATCGAATGCATCGTACACAACAGCGTTGCTTCGTCAATATGTAGATTGGTATTCGCCAATATCGCAATGGATCTATCGTAATCCCCTACACGTGTTTTCAATCCAATATTTACCGCGCGCTCAGCCTGCGTGCCGTTTACGATTTTATTTTCATTGTTTTTTTAGCTTTTGCTTTTTATCTCGTTTGTTTTTGATGTTATTTTGTGCGATCATAAGCAGAAGTGAGTCCTATAGCTCTATAAAACCCTTTTTTATCGGAATTTTTCAACACTAAAAGATTCTGCTGTTTTCGAATGAAAAAATCAATTCGTTATTTTAGCATAGACTAGCTCCAGCCCGAGTATTCATCTGCGTGTATTTTTGTATCGACAGAATTAAAAATTACTCTATATTATGTTAAATGCATTAATTTAGTGACGTCATTCTAAATTCAATATGGCGGCTAGCCCACGAAAGCGGACTAGCTATTTTTATGTACTTATTGGGTACCCTAAGTACCCAAATCTTATAAGTTATATGACAGAGGTACCTATCAAATGAAAGGGATGGTTTGGAATACAAAAAAACGCTTAAAAAAAGTTTTTTTTGCAATTTTTCATGATTATTTCAGGGTCTCCCAGAACACGGCATCGTAGTGTTCGGCAGCCAACTACACACGCACCTCACGGGCATCGCGGTGTGGACGCGACACTCTCGACAAGGGGTGGAGCTGCCGATCCTCAACAGAGACACGCACTACTCCACACACTTCCAGGAGATCAGGATCTTGCATCGGCCTGTTAGGGTTTTGCCGGTAAACTACGTATTACTAGCTTCGTAAGCGGCTTTGTCCACGTTGTGCTAAGAATTTGACCCAGGAGGGATAAATGTATCCTATGATGTTTATCCAGGTTACAATCTACCTGTATACCAAATTTCATCAAAATCTGTCCGGCCGTTTTTGTGTGAAAGAGTAACAAACATCCATATATCTATCACGAACTTTTGTACAAGTAATACTAGTAATATTTTTACTTGCCAGCTATTGTAGTACTCTATGTACATAATAATTATTGCTGAAAATATCTGAAGTGATAAAAATGCGACTCAATAAAAAAATGTTATTTTTATGACCGACAATTTCGGAGACATATCCAGTTGTACTAAATTACAGCGACCTTCTTGAATGATTTCGGCCATCTTTTAATGTCTTAATAGTCATAAGTTTTCAACAAGATTCTTTGATATTTTAACATTTTTTTTTCTATGATTATCTCCATGTCTTCAAGGGCGACTATCTCGAAACCACTTGCGTGTACAAAACAGTGGATAAGAACAACGCGACGGTCGGCGGGCACGCCATCACCGACGAAATGTGTGTGAACTACATGCATTACTACCCCGCGACCGAGCTGGAAGTGTGCAAGAGCGCCGTCTCTAATGTCGCCCTGGAAAACTACTTCAGATTTGAACGAGAGTATGTACTTTCATTACGTATAAGCGGTGATAGCCCAGTGGCTTAGAATTCGACCTCGCATCGAGGGGTCTGGGTTCGAATCCCAGTGGCACGCACC
>DWIY01000820.1:0-11539 GCA_018248615.1 Erynnis brizo brizo
TTTATCTGGATATATATAATTTGTTTGTGAATCTTAAAGTTCACACGGACGAAGTCGGGGGCAAAAGCTAGTAAGTATATGAAACTAAGGAACAATAATCTGATCTTTGAGGATTTCCAATAAGTTTTCCAAATAATTTCAGTTAAAAGTGCACAAAATGTAAAGTGCACCAAAAAAGTTATGTAAGCATTAGGTATACAATTGTACACAAACAGTCATGTGTGCAGTGTATAAGAACATCGGTTAAATCTAACTCTAATCCACACAACGAGAACGAACTAGTTATCTGACGTGCCACATGAGTTATTGCCGACCAATCAACGGCATTCCCTGTTTCCAGCTTGTGAAATGATTTTGGGTGCTTTTGTCACAACTCAAAATCTATACAATAAAATACTCATACCTGCCATATATTTTTATAAAAATGCAATTGATATAAATCATGTTGATTGTAGTTAAAAATCAGATCTATGGCAGCTCCCAAAAGGATTCTCAACAAATTGCAATTAAAAAGTGCAAAAGCTAAAAATGCGCAAGACATTTAAGTATAGAACATTGAAAATAAGCTCAAAAATAGTCATGTATGCAGTATACAAGAACATAAGTTGGTTGAATCTAACTCTAATCCACGTAACGAGAGCGAACCGGTCATCTGACGTGCCACGTGAGTTATTGCCGACCAATCAACGGCATTCCCTGTTTCCAGCTTGGGACAGTTTTTATATGTAGAGCCTTTGAAATTGGCAAAAACTTACAATTTATAACAACACTATTATAGACATTCATACGGGATGGATATAAGCGTAATTTTATGATTTAATCTTATTGTACTTGTTCAATTTATGATAAAAACGAAGCGCTTATACGTTTTAATAATTGTGAATAAAAACGTGTTAAAGTATAATAAAGTCTGCATATTTCTATCATATTTAAGTGAAAGAAAAGAAGAAAGAATATTTTATACATTGTATTAAAATGATATAAAGGCATTTGAATTAAATAAAACGAACCTATAAATTTCCTCTACATTACTCTCTACTTAAACATATTTTTCTACATGTTTGAAAATTATAAGTACAATTGAGTTTTCACTTAGTTTAGATAAATCATTTATCTAAACTAAGTGAAAATTAATTAAAAGTAATTATCATTAGATAATCCTAGTAGGTATTCATTTTCAAAAACTGAATTTGTTTAGATACATGTTTCAAATAATTGATCATAATCTTTCTTATACTACTTTACTAATTGTAATCATAAATTTATATAAGTGCAATTAAACCGCTATTGAGTACTTTTTATTTCAAAGCTTTCAAATAATACGTAATAAGCTTTCATAATAAACTATTATCGAAGAACACTTATACTTATTGTGCAATATCTTTTTACGTCCGATTCGTAGATCGTTTTTATAAAGATCTATTTTAAAAAAAAGTGATTAATTGCAGTGTGGTAATTACACTTAGCTATTGAAACATTGTTGTATGTTTAACAAGAAGCTAACAAGCGTAGACGTTTGTATACTATAAGTATGATCTATCTTGTTATTAAAGCACTGTCTTCCCACATTAAGATGCGTTTCCATTAAAAATGTTGTCAACTTCTGTGTTTCCAACAGATGTTGACAACAATATAAAAGTTGGCAATTTTTCTTCGGTCAAGACCTAGTTGATATTTGAAGTGATACTTTTGTCCCCAACACGTTTTGACAACACACAAAGTTGTCAATCTTCAGTGGAGACCCGGCTTTAGGGTTAAGAAGGCAAAGAACTTGTTTAAATTGTCCCATGAGTTATCTCTAATTCAGGAAGTGAGATGATATTGACACACTTTCCTTAAAATGTGATTTAGTCTTAAACCAGTGAAACGAAGCAAAAAGTTTCTTTATAACGCCCATTGTTTCGTGGTATGTTAACTCTTATTCACATTATTCTTAATTACGCATTAAAATACATGGTTCACGAGTCTCTAATTTCACTTAAAAGAAAAGTGGAAACCGAAATTTTAATCTAATTAATTAATTTTAATCCGCTGGGAATCAAATTTTCTTACACACTTTTGATTTTTAACTGTAAAAAAGTAAAAGGCATGCAGGTTACCTGATGTTACTAAATTTGCCATTATTACGCCACTGTGAAAACAATCTCATGTCCAAAGTACTTCAAACATGATGGCACATTAATTCAATTCCATCGAAAAATATCCATTGAAACAGTAATAAAAAAACTATCAAATATGACAATTATGAAGTCAGAACGAAACCATTATGATGCCATTTTGACTCAATTGTAAAACTAGACTCGTCCCCCAGGAGGTCTGTACAATTGTTTGTTTGTATATTAAAGAGGAAGTTGAATTTAGTGCTAATGTGATGTTCAGTGGTAGCCGTAATATAACTCCAGTAGTGTCAGGTAATGGTTTACGCCGTTAAGTGACGTTATGGGTAGTAAGTGAGGTGTGTGCTGCATTGTATACGATTTTAATGCTACTTACGTGCTTAAAAAGCCCGGATATAACATTTATAATTCTAAAAATTAAATGTTTATTTAAATTTACGATAGACAACAGAACTAAAGGCTACATACAGAATTAAAGACCAAAACCGAAAGCAATTTGTATTTTGTAATTCATAAAAATATTCAATAAATAGAATTCCCTCATAAACATTGGTTTAAATAACGAATTCACGTTAATATCTATTAAAATTAAAAAGTTAATCCCAATCATAGCATTGAAGGAAATCAATATTATATTTCACAATAAAATTATGCGATTAATAGTTCGACACGGCATATTATAAAAATTTTCATGTCTTTTTGCACAAACGTAATCGTTTATTTTTAACACAATTATTATTGGTAATCTAGTCGTGAAGGAATGTTTTTAGCTTTTATTAGCTTCGGTCGTATGTCAGTATGTTGGGATGTTAATAAGTTAGTACGTAACGGAAACATTGAACATGATTTTGACGTACTTATTTTTAACTTTGATACGTCATCGGTGCTCGCTGTTGGTCAGACAAACGGACCGGGAGAAAGTATACGCGAGTTTACTTTCTCCACCGAAAACCCGAAACCTGACATATTATGATGTATCCGAGACATAATGAGTGTTAATGAAGGTCATAGCAGGCTTCATTTGGAGCTTTTAGTGGCTCCACAAAATACGCCCCAAGATAATACAAACCCGGGCCCGCTGACCATTTGATAGCCGTTTAGTAATCGTTATATCATATATCGAGTTTTATACAGTTTTATCGCTGCCATAAACGATAGATGATTTCGAAAGTTTTTAAAGTATTTATTAGCTGTGGTTGATAAGCGAAGTTTTATTAAGAAACTCCTCATCAAAAAGCTTTAAACTCCTGGGTTTAAAGCTTTTTGATGTTTAGTGCTGTTTAAATGCTTCACTTATAATTTTTTGGATATTTCTTCAAGTTTCGATAAATGCTCTTGAACAGCAGTGCTATTACACATATTGCTTAAAATAAATTTATTGATTTTTTTAATTTACAGTAAAGTATCAATATTAGGTATATAATTTACTATTATCTATATAAAATCCCTAGTAGGATGTGCAAAAAAACTAAGTAGGCACCTACTTAAAAAATTGATTTAATTTTTTTCTTTAAAAATCAAATTTTATTTAATTTGACCTAACAATGAGTCGTCTATTCGTGAACATTTGATACAAATTTCGAAAACTTAAACCAAATCTTTCTAATTCCAGGTGTAGTGACAATGTGCGAGCGGTGATATGTACAGTGGCGCGATGTGGCGCGCATTGGTTCTGCTGGTCGCTGCGGCGGCGGCCGAGCACGTTCGAGAGTTCACCGTGCGCGAGAACGCGCGCGCCGGCGCCCTGGTCGGCCACCTCGGCGACGAGCTGCCCGACGCCGCGCCCCCCTACACCATCGTGCCCGTCCCCGGCAGCGCCGTCAACGACGACCTCAAGATCGACCCCCACACCGGCGAGATCCGCACCCGCCTCCCCCTCGACCGGGAGAACAGGGATCACTACGCTCTGGTCGCGATCCCCGCCAGCGGAGACAACATCCGCGTAGTCGTGCGAGTGTCCGACGAAAACGACAATGCACCCACCTTCCCCTCTCCGATCATGAACGTAGAATTCTCCGAAAACACCCCCAGAGACGTAAAGAGGAAACTCAACCCGGCGAAGGACCAGGACCTGGGCGTGTTCAACACTCAGAGGTATAACATCATTTCGGGAAACACGGACAATGCGTTCAGACTGTCCTCGCATAGGGAAAGGGACGGGGTGCTGTACTTAGACCTACAGATCAACGGGTTCCTAGACAGAGAAACCACAGACCATTACGAGTTGGTCATAGAAGCGTTAGACGGAGGAACCCCACCGTTGCGGGGCACAATGACTGTAAATATTACCATACTAGACGTAAACGATAATCCTCCAGTGTTCGCTGAAAGCGTATATTCGGCTATGATACCGGAAAATGCAACAGTCGGTACGACCGTTTTGAAAGTATCGGCCACGGACTCGGATGCGAGTGAAAATGGTCTCATCGAATATTCGATTAATAGGAGACAGAGTGACAAAGAAAACATGTTCAAAATAGATCCCGACACGGGAGAGATTACTGTCAATAAAGCGTTAGATTTCGAGACCAAAGATTTGCATGAGCTGGTCGTCGTTGCTAGGGATAAAGGCGCTCAGCCACTGGAGACCACGGCATTCGTGTCCATACGCGTCACAGATGTAAACGACAATCAACCGACGATTGACGTTATATTCCTAAGCGATGACGCGACACCGAAGATATCTGAATCGGCGCAGTTAGACGAGTTCGTAGCTAGAATATCAGTCCACGATCCGGACTCCAAAACTGAATATTCCAACGTGAATGTTACGTTGAGTGGCGGTGACGGACATTTTGATTTGCGGACGCACGATAACATAATTTATTTAGTAGTAGTTGCGTTACCTTTAGATAGAGAATCACGTTCCTCTTATACGCTTAACGTAGTGGCCACTGACAAGGGATCTCCTCCCTTGCACGCGTCGCGGATAATCAGTCTCAGAGTGACCGATGTGAATGATAACCCGCCGGTGTTCTTGGAGAGCGTTTACAAAACGAACGTTCCAGAAGCGGCGGCTCCAGGCACGCCAGTCATTCAGGTGTCAGCTAGTGATGCGGATGAGGGCGAGAATTCAGATATTCGGTATTCGTTGCTGCCGACGCCGCAGTCGGATTGGTTTTCTATCGATGAGCGTTCGGGTTTGGTGACGACGCGGGCCCGTGTCGATTGTGAGACGAATCCTATGCCTCGGCTGACGGTGGTGGCGAGCGACCGCGGCAACCCACCGCTGTCGTCGACGGCCACGTTGCTAGTGACAGTGTTGGATGTGAACGACAACGAGCCCATCTTCGACCAGTCCTTCTACAACGTGACGGTGGCGGAGAACGAAGCCGTCGGCAGCTGCATTTTAAAGGTGAGTTCTATTAGCATGTTTGAATTCTTTATTACTTATGGGGTCATAGCACTGAGCTTGAAATTATTGAAGTTTATTACTTATGGGGTCGTAGCACTGAGCTTGAAATTATTAAGATAAGATTTGAAGCGTGTACATTAGTAATTTGATATGTAGTGCCAAATTCCTTGCGTTCATCTAGAGTTCACGTATGTCCATTGAACTATATTTCCAAACCGCAAGATAGACGAAGACCATAAGCGATGTTAATTCTAACTGTCTTACACCTTGCCGGCTTATATTTCATCAAACATAATTAACATGCGTTCTTTGAACCAGCGATGCTGTTAGGCAATTAAAAAATATCAATTTGGACTAACAGTCGTGATAAATCAGAATCAGTTTCATTCGGTGAAAGTTTTCATGTAGCGTGACCAGTGTTAATTTGCTGCATTTTATTTAATTACTCTTACGTCTTCGGGCAAGAACAGTTAAGTATATTTAGTGTTGCAAAAAACTTTATTGAAGATTATCTTTATCGTTGAGTTATTTATAGTCCGTGGGAATGTTGAGTTCTTCTATTCGAATGATATTTAGGTCGTTATAATAACAAGTAGCCGGCCGCATTCAAATGTCGACTAATTATGCTAGACTCATTCGCATTGTGCAGTTGTTGATATGCAAGTTGGTGCTTACAAGCGCACACTTAGAACTGATTTAATTAAGGGCTGTTGGTTCTTGTAAGATGATTCAGGCTTTAATAATTGAGTTGCATTTTTGCGAGATCTTTTGTTGTTTTACGCTCGAACACTGACAGTCTAGAATTGTGGCCGGTGAACGCCAATAAATCCACTAAAAACTTTCAATAAATCGCCTGAATTTTATATATTGAAGCGCATACGAGCCGCAATTTGTCTGGTTTCGCATCTCGGTCGCGATAAGAGGTGACGCCAACAGAAACATTATCGACGGAATCGCCCAATAAACATATTGTTCGGCCGTGTTCAATTAATATAAAACAAGCTACATCAAGCGGCCGGACAATTAGTCACTCTTGACAGATCAATTCCTCTTATCTCGGACCCCGCCCGCTGGTGAATTTGCTAAAAAACGTCGCAATTTTCATTAAAACTTATCGGTCGAATCCGGCGGAGGGTCATAACTTACGCGAGTTAATTCCTTTTAATATATTCCACTGATATGAGGCACATAGTCATAAGTGCAGGGTATAAATCTATCGAGTGGAGTGATGCCAGTTTGGGCGTGCGGTGTGCGCATCGCAAATTGCGATCTAAATTGAAAATTAAACAGTGTGCGCGCGCAGTGACGACGCCCGCGGCGCGGCTCGCCTCCGCCGTTCGCCCGACCGTCCGACTCCGCACTCGACGAGTTGACACTGTCCCTACAACTAATAACTCAGCACTTATGTCATTCAACTGTCAAGCACCATCGTGTCAGATATCGGAAGTCCGAAAGGTCCGAAGCTTTCTTACATATCAGTCAATTGGGTTGCCCTTTTGAGAAACTTTAAACCATATTGCTGAATGAACGTTGCTAACGTTAAAAATTCCTGTTGATTTAAATACTTATCTACCAGCTGATTTTCCAGTCTCCGACGCTAAATCAAGATGTTTACCCACTTTTTCAATAACATTTCTTTAAACAAGCATCAAAATTAGCGCTGTTTGAATAATTCCAGCGTAGTACGTACCAGACATATATGACTACAAACCTATCGGTATACTCGTACTACACGCGCTTCCCACTGATGCCCGAGACGGATCGTGAAATTAATGTGAACACTCGTCCCGACTACGATATTGTCGAATTACCTATCTACACCAATGAGCTTTATTTTACTTTCGCGAATAATGCGAAGCTATTTTGAGCCGCTTAAACTCCATTTGTTCAGTTCCCGCGCTGGGACGTCTAGCTTTTCGCCTTTTAGTATTTAAAAAAATATTAAGCCTTTTTCATTTTTGTATGTTTTCTTTCTCACTTATTCTGATTTGTAATTGTCTCTAGTAGAGGAGATGGCAATAGTTTTCTTAAATATAAGAGACTCACTACTATTTAAGAAAATACTTATAAATGCGAGAACTGGAATGACAGTGGAAAATATAGGAATTAGTAAAAATAGGTACCGTACTACGTGGTGGGGTAGTATTAAAATAAAAAGAAAATACTAATGAGCTTTATTTTACGCTATTTTGAGCTGCTTAAACTCCATTTGTTCAGTTCCCGCGCTGGGACGTCTAGGTTTTAATTTCGTCTTTTTGTATTTAAGCTGGATGCATTTATGAGTAGGTTTTATAGAGACCTACCGTTGGTTTTAAATGTCAATTGCCAACTGGTGCAGTAGGTTTTATATTTTACTTAGTTCTTAAAATTTTTAAGCTGATAAGATCGTTTATCCACGATTCAATTTTTAGTGATCGCTTTTTTAAATCATTTAATGGCTTAATCTAAAAGTAAAATAGGTATTAATATTACCTTGTTCAATAAAATCTACATCTGTTTACTTATTTAAAAAATATTAAGCAGCTTTACATTGTTGTAAGTTTTCTTCTAAAAAAAATCTGATTTATAATCCACTTTTTATAAACGATTGCTCTCAAAAGTACCTTATTTGCTACAAGGCTTCGCATTTTGATGCCTTGTTCAAATCATTTCAGATTATTTTACATGCACAACTTAAAACATAACAGAAACTGTATGACGTCATCTTAATCCTCTTAGAAGCATCCATTAATTCTTTTCATTCATCATTATCAACTTGTATTGTACTGCAACCACAATGTAAAGATACCAGTACCAGATTATATGATCGCAAAACTGATAGGCATTGCGGTACAGGCTTTAAAGCGTGTGTGCAGTTATAACACACAAATAGATCATTAACCCTTATGATACCCGTACCACAGATTAAATAATAGTACTGGTGTAATATACACATATGGAATGATAGATATTTGTTGTGTTGGGAATATCTTTAGTTGTAGTTCTGTAAAAGTAAATGAAAAATGTTGTCTATGGTATGTATTGAAGGAATTAGTGTTTTAGGTTTTATGTGTAACAAATAGTTTTGTAACTATTTTTTTTAAGTTTTCGATACTTGAGCATAATATTTTTTATTTCCATATTTAAGTATTACTTTTCCATGTTTTAAAGTTAGTTTTGCAGCTTGTTTCTGTTAATTATAATTTGGATTTGCTTAAATTATGTTGTAGTATTTAATATTATTATGTCCCATCATTTAATAAAATTTTGTCCCATTATGCTAAATCTTGAAAAAAAGTGATAGTGTTTTGTTCCTATTCATCTAAACTTTGATTAATAAAATTCATTTAAAACGAAAGTTTTTGTTACTAAGTTCACACCAATAGAAATTATCCGTGCAGAGTTTTGGCTATATAAGGCCGTAGAGCTAGAATTCCTGCTAAGATCAACATTTGTGTGTAAAGTAGTATTTGTTCCGTCTAAACGCGGTCGCTCTTTGAGTTTTTGTTGTGTTCTGTGCAAATTCATAATTTGGAATCACTATATATTTAGAAATCGTAGAAAAAGTACGACGTTTAAAATTATATTTTGCTGGTTAAAATTTCCTTCAATTTCTTTTTTGATTAGGTTACCTATATTGATTGATTGATTTTTAGATTCAGCTGTTTTCGATGAGTCGCGTAAGTGTGGACATTGGTTTAACAGCAGATACCAAACTATTAAAAATATCGAAGACAAATCAAGAAGGTCTATTTTAGAATGTACAAAGTTAACTTATTTAATAAAATATCGGCGTAAAACCACCTTACTCGCGGTAGCGGTACAAAATGGGCATCTTCAATAACCTGATAAGATAGGACGGCCATCTTGGATTCCGTTGCCATGGTTACCGCTTGATCGCGTGCGGCGTGCGTGAGCTGTGCAGAGTGCAAATCGGAATTTTTGTAAACCGTCACTTGTATCTTGCGTTAGCTTGAATACAGATAATTAAAAACAGGATTAGATATTGTGTAGAGTGTGGCCATTATAAACGTCCGAGATTTAATCTCGAATGATAGTCGGGTTAATTACATACAAATTTTATTCGTTCGCCGCCGAAAGGATGAAATTTAGCAGTCTAATTATGGAAGGGCAGTCGTAAATGTAATGGCGCGTAATTTTACGTTTGCTGCGATGCGGTTCCAAACAGACAGATTTCATTTAATGGAGCAAGCTTTTCTGTATGCAAGATTTAATAATGAAACCTTGAAAGATTTTAAGGAGCTGCACACACAACGAACATTAGATAAACCAAACGTAGCGGTTTGTAAATGCAATGACATACAATTAGCTGATGTGAGATTACATGGGAATTGCGTATAATGGAAGTGTTAAGGTATACCCCCTCTAATTTTCTGAAAGGTGTGACATTAGCGTAGGCATATCATTTGACGGGCGACGAGTTTTGCCTCTATTATCCAGCCAGCATCGAATTACTTAATCTGTACGTGAGTGCTCTTCAATAAATTGGTCTAGCAGAGCTTAAACAGTCGTAAACACCCGAGGACACGTTCTCTTATAGTACACAGTCACGCGATTGTTAATGATGTAAGTCAACCGATTTATGAACCGAACGCAGACAATCCACTGCGTTTCAGATCGATTCAGAAAAAATCCGATGGCATTATTGCGCGCAAAGTTTTTGCCGCTTCAAAAGAAGACTAGACGTTCCAAATTCGTAATTCAAATATTGCTTCTCCGTACCGGTGTTGACAGCGTTGACAGTTTACTTTTTAAATCTTTTACGCACTGGCTTTTAAACGTTCGTATTTGTAAAATTAACATGAATGTGCAACTAAAGTCTTATTTATGATATTGATTTCATACTCATTATGTAAATTCAATTGGCCCGTTTACTCCTCGATACCTACTTCGATATGTTTCTCTTTTAATATCGCCCACTGTTAAATTATTTGCAAGATGCGTTTAAAAGTGAACGCACGCGAATGCATCCATTACGACACATTAATTAATGGAAGAATAGTAATGCAATGTACTATAACGATTATTTTTATCGTGTTCTGAATGATTTTGAATGATTTACACTCCATTTACGTCATGTTACCTTTTTGTTGATTACAATTTATGCGTTTTGTTGCGTTCCCACGTTACAAATTCTTACGTTGCATATTTGCTGTTTTTGTTTGTTTGTTATGTTGTTTCCGATTTTTTATTACAGTTTTCTCTTTATTTTAAGTAAGTTAATGGTTTAGTACAGGTTCTTGTAAGGTCACAGGTCCTTATGAGGTGGGCTATAAGGAACGTAGAATGAGGGTATAGTAACTTATCTTTCTGGGCTTTATAGCTCTCGTCAAACCATGACAGGGCTGGTTAAACGACTGTTTGTAAACGATATAGATGGTCAGAAAACAGTTTCAGCCTTCTCTAATTAAGAAGCGAAGCGAGCCTAGCAGTGAACCATAAACGTATAGTCTATAATAGTCTATAGTATATAAAATAGTCACAAAAACTATTAGAATGTTCCCACCTTAATCTAATCTAATAAATTCCTAGGTACAAGGAAGACTAATAATTAGAATAATTCGTAACTTTGACACGTAACAACTCACTGTATTAAAAAAAAACAAATTTTTAAAATGAACGAGGACGATGTATACGTATAGTTATACCACCTCTACCAATATATTTTTCTAAAACGCTCTGGCCTTTTATTAAGTTTAAAAAATTGAGCACATTTTTATGTTATCTATAGTATAGTATCACCCCATCTGATCATATAAAACTCTTTGATTTTTACCGTTTTATATCTTGCAAATGCATTAAGCCTCGTTTGATGGTTTGATGCCGTCTCGTCGACTTTAATGAAAAGACGCTTTAACAGAGTCTTAAATTACAGACAGAAACGAGATGTCCATAAAATCGTGCAGTAAACTTGAATCTGTTGTAAATAAAACTGTGTATTTCCTAGTTATTTTACGTGTTCTTAGTACTAGCTAGATCAGTGGTTAGTGTTTTTACCGACTTCAAAAAAGGAGGTTATCAATTCGACACGTATGTATGTAATATTCTCAGAACTGCACAATTTTTA